>VYZV01031162.1:103224-128855 GCA_013401275.1 Pandion haliaetus | reverse complement strand
TCCCCCGGCGGCCCGGCGCGGCGGAGGCGGTGAGATGGGGGGCAGCCTGGGCTGCCACCGCTCCATCCCCCGCGACCCGGCGGACCTGTGCCACAGCCGCAAGTTCAGCGCGGCGTGCAACTTCAGCAACATCCTCGTCAACCAGGAGAGGCTCAACATCAACACGGCCACGGAGGAGGAGCTGATGACCCTGCCCGGGGTCACCCGGGTGGTGGCTCAGAACATCGTGGAGTACCGGGAGTACATCGGTGGCTTCAAGAAGGTGGAGGACCTGGCGCTGGTGAGCGGGGTGGGGGCGGCCAAACTGGAGCAGGTGAAGTTCGAGATCTGCGTGAGCAGCAAGGGCAGCTCGGCACAGCACTCGCCCAGCTCCCTGCGCAAGGACCCGGCCTCCGAGCACCACCTCTCCGCCACCAAGATCAACATTAACACCGCCACCCCGGCCCAGCTCATGAGCATCCGCGGCATCACCGAGAAGATCGCCAACAGCATCGTGGACTACCGTAAAGAGCACGGGCCCTTCAAAAGTATCGAGGACCTGGTGAGGATGGACTGCATCAATTCCTCCTTTCTGGACAAAATCAGGCATCAGATTTTTGCGGAGCGGTCCCGGCCCCCTTCAACGAACACCAACGGTGGCCTCAACTTCACTGCCAAGCCTCACCCCAGCCCCACTTCTCTGAGCCTCCAGAGCGAGGACTTGGACTTTCCTCCTGGGGGTCCAACCCAGATCATATCCACTCGCCCCTCTGTGGAGATGTTCGGAGGGGTGAGAGACGGCAGACCTGTCCTGAGGCTGGCTACCTGGAACCTGCAAAGCTGCTCCGTCGAGAAAGCCAACAACCCAGGCGTGCGGGAGGTCGTGTGCATGACGCTGCTGGAGAACAGGTAAGAGGCAGCAGCTGACCTGTGGGCCCAGCTCCATGCAGGATTGTAGGTTAATGCCTTTGGGGTTTGGGTGCTCTAGAGTCCCCTCGTGGTCCTAGCGGGACTTGCTGCTTCCCAGGATTATTAAATGTCTCTGACTTCTTGCATGGAACCCTGGCTGAGTCTTAATGCTGGGACTGTAGTGACTCTCCCTTGATAAAGCCACTATAGTCCTTGAAAGGTGGTGGGCCTCCTGAGGGGGTGTATGTGTACACACATCTGTGCGGGAAAGACCGACCTGTTACGGTCAGTCACGTTGGGCCTGCTAATGGTTGGTCAAGGATTGTTTCTCCATCAAGAGCCTTTTGAACAAGTTGCGGAAGACTCTCTTTCCTGCCAGAAACTGGGGGGCAATAGCAGGGGAAGGGCTGCTCTGTATGTACCCTGTTTCTCATGGTGTTTCCCAGAGCGTCTTGCTGCCACTTTGGGGAGCAGGATGCAGCGCTACATCCACCTCTCTCGGAGCTGCCAAGCTGAGACCTGCCAGTGCCCCTTCTCCAGAAAGCCTTGTTTGGTTGATGACCTCCTTAACATCAGCCTTAGGGCTGTAGTCTGCTCTCCCTTGGATCCGCTCCTCAAATCAAAAAGGCTTCAGAGCACAGTCACATTGGTTTAGGCTGTGTAACAAGCGTGGAATGCCGCGGCTCATCCCGCAAGGGTGACACAGCTCGTTAATGAGTGGTCATGGGGCATAGGCTGAACTGGAGGGACTGCTCATCCTTGGGGGTGTGAGACATCCTTGGACAGCTGCCTGGGGAGGCTGTGCTGTCCCCTGCGCCAGGCAGGCCCCTGATTTCACTGAGCTGGTGGGCAGGGAGCAAGGTCCGTTTGTGTGGTGTGGTCAAGTGGGATGGTACTTCTGGTGTTAATGGCTGAGAAGCTGAGGNTTTTTTTTTTTTTTTTTTTTTTTTTTGGTAAGGTAATCGGGCAACAGTGACAGTGCTGGGGATGTCTCTCTTGCTAAACTTTCTGCTTGATACAGAAATGTAAGAATGCAATAAGGATTTTGAAATAACTCTCACCCTTTCCTTACCACATGTGAAATCTGTCCCAGCTGGTCTGGCATGTAGTTTACAACATTAGGAAACTAACTTTTCTCTCTGGCTTCTATTCAAACTTCCAGATGGAAATGAACAGGGGCAGGGGACTCCTGGACTCTGCAAAAGGGGTATTGTGGGGAGGGGAAGTGCTGATGAACCGTTATCTCTGGCAGTACTGAGATCTCTATCCTTTTCCAGTAATATGCTGAATAATGGCTCTTGTCGGTGTGGTTGTGGAGGTCAGGCATGCGAGAAAGACGGTGACAGTGATGCAGCGTCCTGTGCTGTGGTACAGTATTTGGAGTTGGGGATACCTCTGCCGTGCACTACTTGGGAGCCTGATGCTCCTGCATAGGAAACACCTATCGTCTCACAGCCATCGCTGTTTGATAGCCAAAATGGAGATGATAGCCCAGCGGGGGTATCAGATGTTATGCTGATGGCTTCAGCCTAACAGCTTTCAGTATTCCTTGACTGCTTTGCTATTTCAGGTATCCCGTGCTTCCCCCTTCACCACCGCTCTTGTTCTTTTGTGAGCATTGCTTGGCTGGAGCAGACTTTAGGATGAAGGCTGGTGGGATTGGGCATCGGGGTAGGGGGTAGAGGTGGACAGACCTGCTGAGGAAAGAAACATTCTGATTATTACTAGTCTCAGAATTATTCTTATAAACCAGTTTTGGAAGAAAAGTGACTTTGGTGATTTATTTTTATTTATTTACATATACCTATATTATGGGGGGTTTTTAAGTATCTCATCCAGTAAAGTGTTAACTGTCTGTCACTTCTGCATCTGCATCATTTTGGGGGAAAAAAAAAAACCCCACACCCAAACCAGTCCACCTATTACAAAAGCTAGGCAGAGCAAGTGACTTGTAAAATAAGCCTGCATTCGCCCAAGCTGGCCACTGTGTATGCAGAGCGTGGCCCTAGCAGCTTGTTTTGTTTTTGCTCTTAAACTACATGGTACTTTGTTTCCATCCAGCTTAGCAAACAGGTACTCAGTTGTACTGGGTGATGTGAAAGGTCTGCCTGACACTTTGAAGTTTAAAAGGAGCCTGATATAAATACTTGTTTTTGTTCCGTTTTATTGCACGTATATGTGCCATCAATCACACGGGGAGAGTACGATGCAATTGTTTTCTGTATTTGATCCTATTTGTGATAACATGAGAAGCTGGAAAGAAATGAGAGTAATGTGCATCCACAGACAAGCCTGCAAAACTTTCCTGGGAAAATAAATGTGGGAACAGAAAAAAATCAACACGATGCAGGAAAAAAGTATATGTTGGGAAAAGTCATACTCAGCACCTCAGGGAGGAATTTCCTCTTGCTTGTGCTAGCATTGCTGAGGTCAGTGGAGCTTTGCAGCTGTAAAACAGCTTCAGCTGAGGCCAGAAACCGCCTTCTTTCTGTATGTGAACTCCATGGTCTCCCTCTCTGCTCCAGTCATGTACCCTGGGGACTGATAAAATGCCTTGCAAACTAATCTTTGCCCAGGTAAATCAACTTCAGTTGATAATCAGCTGGAGAAAATAATCTCTTGAATACACCACTGCACAGGGCTCCCCAGCACTTTAGCCTCCTGAAATCCATGGGGTGTGTCTTCAAGGTGCTCTGCATGCTCAGCAGATGTCCCACACGTGTTGCTGAAGTCTCCACCTATGACCTAAGCTCTTGCCTGGTGGATGTGAAGGCTATTTAGTCCAACAGTAGGCAGATGCTCTCACGAGCTACACTGATGGGCACCTGCTTGCTGATGTACTTTGTGCATAGCCACCATCATGTACATAAGTGTGCTCCTGCATGCAGGTACCTCATAGTCCGGGGTGGTCTCAGGAGCTGGAGTCCTGACTTATTACAGTACTCCTGTTGGAGGACCTGCCTCACCTAGCTTTTTAAGTCCAGGAATAAAGCACAGCAAGTCAAGAAGACTGTATTAAAACTCTGTAAAGAGCAGTAAAGAATCTTAATTAGACATCTCAGGGACTTCCATGCCAGTTGAAAGGCTGTTTTGGGGATTGCTTTGGGGTTTGTTGTTTTATTGGTTTTTTGTTGGGTTTTTTTCTTTTCATGACCAGCTCACAGCAAGTAGCTATGAGACCCCTTGGGCTTGTTGTTTCAGGCATTAACAATGGGGAAAATCACTGCTCGTTTCCAGGTGAGGCTAGAAGATGAAGGTCCTCCTGTCTTCCAGCCCTGCATAGCCTTTGCACTGAGGGAACAGTTGTGCAGGAAGGAAAGAGGGCCGTGCCTTCATTCAAAACAAACAAAAAGCAAGAAAATGTTGTCATGTAGAGTAATCTGCTGAAGGGGGGAGGGAAAAAAACAACCCAGTCATGCCCAGAAGTGCTAAATTTTTGAAGAACAGCAAAGGGAATGTATACCAAATCAGTAAGCATGACTACTACTGCTAAGCTATTTTGAAATTCATCGCTGCAGTACAAAAATAATGAAATACAGCAAGTCCTCACCCTCTTTCTCATATTACAAGGATCTATGTTTATCACAGTGTTTAGAGTGGATGAACGAGGTGTTTTCATTCAGAGGAGTAGAGGGTAACTTTAGAAGAGATTAACATGATGAACATGGAGGCGAGTGTGACGCATAATTGGATTAAAGTATCAAATGTGGGGTGAATTTGCCCAAACCTGCAATGTTCCTTGCAGGCATGGTTCGGCAAATCTGGGATTTGTTGAGGGGGTCAGAGCTGGCCTGTCTCTGGGGGTGCAGGTCATCACCTCCAGCTGACCTCCGTGTCCTCCCCATTCTCAGGGGTATGAAGAAACCAACAGCTTCTTCTCACCAAAAAAGGCAAGAATGTAGGGTTAGGGTAGCATGATAAAAAGGGCGAGCAAGTTCAGGTGAAAAGCAGCAAGTGTTTTCATGGGGAGCATAAGTAGCCCCAGCAGCGATGTTTCCTCTGGCCAAGGTCAGTGGAGGTACCCCATAGCTGTCCTGTACCCCTGGCCCATAGGGAAGGGCACTCTTTCCACACTTCATCCATACCTGCCTCAGGCCTGTCCCTCCTGGCCATAAACCAAGCTCGTGACTCCCATGACACCTCGTGACTGGCTCTCTGGCTGTTATGTGCCGGGGTGCCCGCTGGGTTACTGCATCAAGAAGTATGATGCAGGCGTGTGCAACACCGACTGATACACAGAGCATGCTAAAGGTGCAGCCTCTAGTTTAATTGCTTGCTTGAAAGTTTGTTAGTGGTTGAGGGCAGTGATCAGCTGTGCACCTTTCCCAGCACAGTTTGCATTGGAGGTTTTCCAATTGGTTTTCATTATGCTTTGTAATACTAAGCAGTAACTTTGTGAAGACCTCTTAATTTTTTTTTTTTTAGTTGTAAGCACATTTTGCAGTTGAGTAAATGAAAATTGAGAGAGGGTCTGAAAGCCAGAATTTGCACTCTCTCCAAAAGAAAAATTAAAAAAAAAAAAGGGAGGGGCGGAAGAGGCTGTGTGTGGCAGGATGATGGTGGGGTACCAAGTTTGAGGCTCAGGTCCATGGAGCCCAGATTTGTTTCCTTCCAGATGTCAAGTAGTTCAGCCTGCTTTTTGCCTCTGCTGCTTCCTTTGGTCAGCTTCTTGGTGCGTTTACATCTTCTAGATGCAAAAAGTATTAAGTATTAAAGCCTTAATACCTGTTGCAAAAATCGGAGAACCATAGAAGAGCCCAGGTTGGAAGGGACCTCAAAAGATCATCTGGTCCAGCCTTTGGTGGGAAGGATGCAATCTACCTAGCACCCCATCCAGTCACACCTTGAAAACCTCCAGCAATTGGGGCTCTTCCTTGTCCCTGGGGAGGTTGTTCCAGTGATTGACTGTTCTCACTGTAAAAAATTTCTTTCTTACATGTCTGTAGAGTAACAAATACAAGTACCAATACAAGGTTTGTACTTAGGACTGATGATTTTTTCTTTTTTTCTTTTCTTGTCTTAGTTTCTTGGACAGCAAGCCTCCATGCTTACCGTTTAGGAACGTCAGCCCCTCTTCCTCCCCCATCTTTGTAACTGGTTAGCTGTTTTCACTTTGGTTAGATAGAAGTGTAGAGGTCTCTCAAAGGTAAGAAGTTAACCTCAACTTCCATGGCTCAGAGACCCAAACTGGTGTTCCTGCTGGGGGAAGGGTAGGTAAACCTCAGCCCAAAATTGCCTCCTGGGAGGTAGCGGCTGGACAGCTGCTCCTTGGGTAACCCTCACCGTGCCACCATACTCAGAAGCTTTTCTTCCTGCTCCTGCCTACCCCAGGTGGGTGTCCCAGGGGAGCGGTCACCCTAAGCACATCCCCTCATCACCTGAAAAAAAAGGCAAGCTCTTGAACCACCCTCTGGAGGAGCCTCTTTCTAGTAAGAGATGAGGAAAACAGACATCTTGCTCAGGTCCCTGCACTAGATGCTAGAGGCAGGAGAACCACTTTCCCATCACTCCCCTACATGAAATAATAGGGTGGGGGTTTTGTTTTCCTCTCCCATCTCTTACTCTGGACTAAGAGGTGGGGTCATTACAAGGGGCAGTTATTTACTACTGGGGCTTGATGCTTTGTTTGGGAAGGGGTGTGGTGTGCTACCTTGCCTGCTGCCTTGTAGCCGTGTTTCCTGGTGGGGTGACAGAAAATAATCGCATCCCCCCCCAGATGGACATCGTAGTAGTGATGGTTGTACTTGCGTGCTTCGGAGGCTCAGCACCAGCTTGTATTTGTTATTTCTACTCTGTCGCTGCAGGTCTCGGTGGCCTGGCAAAGCCCTGAGGTGCATCTGGTTTATGTTTCTTCCTTTATACAGCCGCTTGGTTTTTCTCCATCAGGTTAATACTAGGTTGGAGCCTTGCCAACAATAACTCCCCTGCAAGAAAAGATCAGGAAAGAGGGCCTGGCTTGAGTAACCTGACCGTGCTAATAAGCCTTAAACGGCAAAAGAATAAATACATCCTCTCCTCCTTATGTAATAGGGAGGAAATCCTGCCTCCTGCAACTTCTGGAAAAACTTGAGAAAAAAGGAATTGTTAGATGGTATCTTCTATGTGCACTTCACAAAGGGATTTTTATGAGCAATAGAAATAGAGATGCATGTAAAGCCACCATTAATTTGCACTTTCTAATACCTCTGAGGACAAAAAGATGGGGTGGTGGAAGAGCTGTTGTGTTTGGGGTTTTTTGGGTTGGCTTTTTGTTGCTTTTTTGGCCTCTACCTGTATGAGATCAATAATATTTTACTTGCTGGAGACTAGTGGGAGACTGGAACTGCCTTCTGCATACCATCTGGCAGGGGAAAGCAGCAAGATCTTCTCAGGTCAGACCCTGAGTTGCATCGTTTTCCAGTGAAATGAAACTCTACTGATTTGCTCCTATTCAAGATTTGGCCCATTCCTTTGTCTGTGTCGAATCACATGAAGGCGGCAGAGCTCAGGGCTAAAAAGCACGACTGTCTCCCTGGGGGTTAGGGCTTCTCTGTGGTACTGCTCCCATCTTGGGTAGGGATCCCAAGCCCCTTTCAGGGCTGCTGCTGGGGGAACAGGTGATGTCAATTAATTAAATTAATTCCATCTCCAAAGCTCTGCTTCATATGGATGCAGTACTGAGATTCTCTATATGGGCATCGCCTGCTCCTCCTGTGGGAGGTGGGTCACTCGCTCAACATACTTCGCAACTCCAGAGTCTTTGCAGGAGAGATCAAAAGCAGTGGGTGGACTCACAGCAAGATCATGAAGGGTTTACACCATCCCCCTGTCCAGACTCTTGGAGAAGGCATCTGGAGCCACGTGTGCCACAGGAGATCTTGGAGGTGGATGCACTGAGCTGGCTGATCCTGCTTGGTCTCTGTTGATAGCTGTGGGTCTTGAAATCACGCCTGAGCAACCTTCCCAGGGATTTTTCTCTTTTAAAGGGAGATCTGGGCATCTTGTTGACTTTGAACAACTGCCTCAGTGTATTCTCTGAACATCTGAGAGGTGGCACCTAACCAAACATTTTTATCTGCTTTAAAGCTGAGAATGTGACTGGAAAAACAGTATAGTTAAAGGCCAGTTTACCCTTATAAAATAAACCTTATTCTTCTCCTTTTTAAAATGATAATCATACCCTGCCACTGTTACTTGTGCCATAAAGCCTGACCAAAATGGAACAGATCGGTGGGGAAAGCGTTTGTTCATATATTATTTTTTCTTCCAACATGTGTACTTGATACATCTGGCAGCACTTAATGGCTGCGTAGTTTCAATCCATGCCTGCTGGGCTATTCTGCATGCTTATTTCATGTCACTGGATTCATTTTGCAGATTGCAGGTGTTTTGGTAAACGAGCTGCCAACTTACTCCTGCAGATCCTGCAGGATTTGCTGTATTTCATGTGGCAAAGCTTAAATGGGTGGGCTGATTTATGGTAATAAATTGGCGAATTAGTAAGTGATGCTTTACTGCCTGCTCCTGAGTCATGAACAGAGTTCACAAGGCTATAACCTCATCCTGCTAGACTTCTCAGAAAGCTCGTGCCACACAACTGTAGAAGACAGACTTGGTATCTACGCATAGAGCTCCATCCTGTAAACAGAAATCTTCAATGCTCTGTGATTCTTCTGCAGTTTGGGGGCTCATGGTACCGCTGCAGGAAGGGTGGTTTTCTAGTTTTGGCTTTAAAAAGAGCAAGAGGACCATTCCTGAAGGCAAAAGATGCTGCTGCTGCTGCTGTTCTTACCAGGAAAGAAAGACCAAGGGACTACAAACGTGGGAATTAAATACTTCAAGTTCCTGAGAAGGTGCAAGCGGAAACTCAGTTAGTCCCACTTAACTAGAGGAAAACACTGTCTCTGCAACCAAGTGCTGGTCTGGCTCACTGCAAACACGGGTCTCCAGCTGTGTTAAACAGTGACATTTAAGAGAGAATCTGGTTTTACAGATTTAGCTGCACCCTTCTTGATGGAGTTGGGCTTCAGTGTGTTTCCTACAGCTGCGTTGTTAGGAGGACCCTGCTTCTTCAGTCTCTAATTAGCGTTTCTCTGGGAGTCTTGCCCAAATAATGATTTCAAGGCTTGGCCGGATGAGCAGAGAAAAGTTGGTAGGACACAGATTACAGTGTACATGTAATTTATTTTTAAGTTGCATTGTTCTTCATTGAAATGCAGGTGTAAGCTGGCAGACAGAGGCACAGTGTCCTTACTGAAATAATTACAGTATGCTGCAGTAATTTCTTAACACTATTATATGGCATGGTGATGGAGTACACGAACCATGGCACATTATTAATAACTGCTTAAAAATAGGAACTCAGTAGCTCCTTCATTTCCAGATTTTTTATTTACTATTTTACATGAGGGACTCTGCTTTCTTTGAATAATAGCTGGCAATCCCCACTGATTTATCGGATGATAAAAGCACATGGTGGCTTTGCTGAGGGAAGGGTGAGACCTACTGAAGACCTCGTCTCCTGTGTTGGAGGTATGTATGTGCTTTCCACCAGCCTTCGGCCTGGTCCCCTCCCTCTTCTCTGGCCTGGGTGAGTCATGGTGGGTTCTGAAATGTCCTATAAGGTGCCGAGAGCAAAGTGGGCATCATGTCAACAGCAGATGAACAGTGAAGGGAATATGTAGCTGTGGTAAAAGAGATGTTTTCTGTCGAGAAACTGTTTCATCTCACCCTCAGCATATGCAGCACACCCATGTCCTGGTCAAGCCGTGTGGCATTTTCAAATGGCACGAGTGTTTTAAACTGCTTGGTCACCGTCAGGGAGGATCAGTGCTGCTGACCTCCTTTCCATCCCTGCTTCTGGGGGGTTTGTGCAGGCAGGAGCCTGGCATCGGCGCCGAGCTGTTATTTTCAGTGCCTGTGGTAAAATTATTATTAGTGAGCAAGAGAACTACATTTACCCTACTTGTGCCCCACACGTGTGCATGTTCCAGAAGTGGAACTGTGTATAAAAGTATCATTAAAAAAAAAAAAAAAATTTCTTACGGAAAAAGACATTTGGGATCATGTTGTCATCTATGCTACAGCTGGTCAGGAATACTGGGCTTACTAAGTGTGCTGTGTTTGCAGTGGAATAAATGCAGCCAGCTTGTGCAGAGCGGGTTGGAGTCCCTCTGTCTGATACTGCCTGGCACCTCCCGTCTGGAAGGGAGCCTCATGGCTAGGTAGGCTGTCTGTCTGTCTGTCCTGTCTCTGTGTCTGTCATGGAGTCGGGGGGAGAGCACAGTAATGCCCTCCTGCTCTGTGTGGGGAACATCCCACGGGGCAACGCTATTCCTGGGAGCAGTTCATGCTGTAGGTTTATGGACACAGATGAGGAGGAGGAGGAATTGGAAAATTTCCTTTTTCTTCTGCGTTGCTATTTTTTGCTGTGTTTTTATAGGTGTTTCAGGTAATGTTTTCGAGCTCCTGTGCAAATTTAGCTGCAACAGCTGTCCAAGCCATTCACAGCTGAATGGGTTTTTAATGGGTTACTGAACAACTAATTGATCAACAAGGTTTTTGCCATGCGCTGTGGCGGCAGCCTTCCTGCCTTAAATCCCTCGCGCTCGTGACAGGCTGCCAGTCCTGTAAAACCTCTGCGCCCTTTGCTTAACAAGGCAGGGGACAGCACAAACCTCTCCTGGCTACAGCCTAAAGAGGCTGTTGCTTTTGCTTTTAGACTTCTCCTTCAACTCCTTTATATTTATAGCTCTGTTTTTCCCTTCTGCTTCCTTGTCAGCCCCTCTGTCGCAGGCCTGCGGGTGCAGAGGCGCAGGCACTCGCCCATCGGCTGCCGAGGGCTTGCTCCAGCCTTGCTCAGGGTAATTGCCCGTCAGTGCCCGCCTTCCCTCCCTCCCTTGCCCAGGCTCAGCTGGCATAAAGGTTAGCCAGCTTTCTGCCAAACTGGAAGCGGCGTGATGTTGGATATGTACTGGATGTTAACTTAGAAACCTTGTGTTTGGTTTCTTTATTTATTCTATTTAAGCAAATAAAGACCAAGAGCAGCTCCCGCTCAATGCCACTGAATTGCAGGGTGTTGTGGCAGAAGCAACTCTAATTTGGTATTGAAAAATGATCTGTAAAATAGGCAAGTTTGTTGCTTTTATGCATGCAAGGTCAGTTCCATAGGCTTGCAGTCAAACCTACTGCTCATAGTGTATAGAATAACTACCTTACTCCTCTTTTTTTCTCCTTCTAAGCAGACAAAAAAATGGAAAATTGTGAAGCCCTGTAAAGGGAGGATAGTCCTAGCTGGGAAGGACTCCTATTACTTGATCTAAAACAATTTGCATTTTAAACAAGGCAGCAGTTTTCCAGTGGTAATACCATCTTGAGCTAACATAGGCAGATGTGGCTCTTCCACTGGAGGCAATGATGGGGTCCCACCTGCACGAGGACCACCTTAGGGAAGTCTTCGAGTTGTTTCCCTCTCATGGCATGTGGGGCTGATGGTGGTGAGGCACACATCAGCACCACAATACACAGGAGAGGAAGTACACTGTGTCTGCAAGAGATCCCCACCGTGTATAAAACACCAGAGCCACCCCTGAGTTGTTAAAATAAATGTTATTGGCAGGAAAATGCCGCAGTGGTACCTGATTACCCTTTGCAACCTTTATACTGACCAGCCCAAGTTTACCTATGATTTTGGCAGCAATGGTAGTGCAATTTTTGGCTATCTATCTGTCTATCTATATCTTCCTGCTAGTCCTTTGTACAGCTCCTTCCCTTATCTCTAGCTGTGTTTACACTCAGCTTTCGTAATCAATGGAGACTGTGCTACCAGCGCTGCCCGCTGTCCTCTGTGCTGGCCGCCCTTCCAAAAACATGGCACTGAGCAATGTACGGCATGTGGCCTGGGTGGGGGCAAAGGGGTTGGTACTGCTGGCAGATAGGTAAGCCTTATTTCTAACATGTCTCAGAGGGATTTCTTGGTAAAGATTACCCTTTGGTTACAAAAAAAAACCCCCACGATTTCTTGTTTTAATTGCTTCTGAGCTCTCTGGTACAAAGCAACACCAGAGAAAAGGAAATCATGGCTTAAAGGACAAGATAAGGGTTCAGGGATTGACCAGTCCTCAGTCAGCAGCTTGTGGATTTAATAGATATTTGGACAATTTCCATGCAGAGCTATTGGCAGTAAAAATTCTGGAAGCGTTGCTGGTAGATGAAAGTTGTGCTGCACAAGCAAAAGCCACCTCTAAGCGTGTGGTGTTTCCCATTTCTTTTTTAAACTGAGACCACTTGGACTTGGCTGTGGTTTGACTTGCTTCTTCATTCTTTTTTGACCTTTTTTTGTGTGTGTGTGTGTGTGTGTGTGTGTGAAGTACAGCAGCTTTTTTGAGGAGCTGTGTGCAAGGATGGTGGTGGCCCTTTATATTGCCTTAATCGCTGTGCACTCAGATCTGGCAAACAGGAAGTGAAAAGAAGAAGATGAGCAGATTCCTGTATATTGATTGTCCACAGGTTGAAAAGAAATTGCCTCATAAACCTGCCCCTATCTTTGACTGGACCTCTGAAGCTTGTTCTCGTAACCTGAACATGACCTCTTTCCTTGTCCTCTGTCTAGTCCTACTGAACCTAAAGCCTTTTCACTGGCTTCGCTTGGCTTTTAAATTGTCTTGCCACACCTCGAGCGTTTCCAGTTATTGAAAGTGCTTTTTGATCAAGCCTTTGCTTTCACACAGTGAAGGTTGAATGGTATCATCTCCCACCTATGAGGCTGAGGACTTCAGTTTCCTTGGGTCATCCATAATATTTCCCCTCAAATCAGTCTAATGCCATCTTAACGTTCCAAGATGTGCTGCAGCATTTCTTTCAACTCCACTGAAGCCTCTTGCCAGGCAGTTTGAAAATCAGTACCTTTTAGGATATCTCAAGTTTCAGGCAAAACCTGCTTGAAAACTGCAGCCTTGCCTTTTATTTCAGGGGGTGTTACGAATTCTTGCAAATCAAGGAGGCTCCTCTACCATTGCTTTAAAGGAAAAAAAGTGTGGTTTTGATTTCTGTTCCTCAGAGGTACTTAAAGCTCTGCAGAAAAATACCTTGTTAACTTCCTGATATGTTGGACGTGGAATTATTTTTAACTTGCAAGAGCAGTTGTTTGAAAGGAGTTTGTATGTGCGTTAACAGCTTAGCAGCACAAGCACTCAGCATTTTTTTCCTGTGTTCAGTTGAGCCTATCTGATTATGCTGTATGGGTGCATGCTGCACCGACAGTTTACGATTCCTCTTCCATATGCATCTTATCTTCCTAAAGATAGTGCCTGAAGATACCAGCTCTGTGAAGGGAGACTGATGAATTTATATCAGAAGAATCTTTTTGTCTAGCAGCACTTCAACATGACACACTGTTCAGAATATCCTTAAAAATAGAAAGCACTGGAGGAATATCAGCTGTGTCACAGTGGTGTCGTTTATCGTCGGTGCCTAGGTACAGCTTGATTTGGCTAAACCCTGGTATTTGTAGGAGAAACCCTCAGTTGTCCGTATAAGACTCGCTGTGCCCCAGTTTTTAAAGTACTTACTGGTACATTTTGGGCTATTGTTTGGAGTCTACAGCCAGATCAGCACTAAGCGTGGGTACTCTCTTAGTACGTAAGTGTGTTTTTTGCTAGGAATGCAAGTATGATGGTCTGAAAACTTCAGTTCTTCTGGAGCAGAGATTTGCTAGATGGCTACACTGTTATTCTGGGGTTTGGGGGGATTTTTTTTTTTTTTTTTTTTTTTTGTGCTCATGAGATCTTCCCAGGGTCATTATAACCTAAAGACTTGATCAGACGTTGTCCATAAACTTTGTATGTGTATTTTATCTGCTGCAGGGCAATTTAATGTTATCGGGGAGCAAGGGTCATACAACAGCTTGAATCCACTGTTTGAAGAAAGCACAGAGGTTGTTGCTTCCATTTTTATTATTCCCAGTGCTTGACTCAAGATTCACCTTCCAGGTCTTGTCCTGGAAATGATGCCAAATCCAGAAGTTTGTTTCCATTGAGTTGGTGGTTAAATTTTGGACAGTTTGTTTATTCCTTGTTTCCATCCTCCTGGATATTGCATCCAGTTAAACACTTCTGCATGTTTCCCTGTTATCCTATTTTTACATCCTGTCCTTCATACTGACGTTTTGCCTTATGGGGACAATGAATGGCAAGCTTGATATTTTAGTATTGCATTATTGCCTATAGGTATTAAATCATTGGTTTGATTGTTTTCATAGATTATTTCTATGGCACAACTTTAGGAGGCAGTCATGCTAACAAAACCTGTGCGTGGCACACCTCTTCAAATAACCTGAAATGCTTTCCATGGAGCAATGATTATTTTAGCCTCAGAATAATCAAGAAACGGGAATGAGATCCATGTTGTGAATGGGTTATAATTTCTGCTCCATGGACTTTGTAGGCCTGCAGGTGCGTAAGCACCATTGAGAAGAATCACTGGAGCCCTCTTCCTGTTGCTTTATGTCCAATATTGAATCCAATAAAATAGTCACTGGGGCTCAGCATGCAATGTTCTCCCTCCTGCTCCCTGGGGGTGCCCGCGTTGCCACCTTCAACATTTCTCCACCAGTTTGGGGGGTTATCACCAGTTCAAGCTGGAGAAGATCTGTGGATGACTGGAGAAAGGCATGGCATTACATGGGCTGGCAGGGCATCAGGGCAAACCGATGGAGATGGTCTTTGTGAGCATCCGCACGATCCCGCTTCGTGCCCTGCACTAAGTTCGTTAAAAGCTGCTTCATCCTCCTTGGAGCTTGTTACAAACCATGCGAATCATGTATAAAGCTGCACGAGGCATAATTTTGCACCACTGCATGCAGCCCATTAAACATGATCTCCTCCTGTCATCGCTTTCTAACATATGATTGCAATTCAGCTCCAATATTTGGAGAGCTCTGGGTCTGGACAAGCAGGCTTTCATGTTCCCACGGAAGACTGGTGTTTCTAAGACTGTTTTGTGTTGCAGCCTCTGACCTAAATAAGGTTAAGGATCTGGACTACACAATTAGCACCCAATGCCAGGAAAAAAAAAAAAGCTAAGCTCGAGCCACCATTCCCTGCTTTGCCAGGGCCTGTCTGTGTGCAGGGCTCTGCAGTCCTCTTGTATCCTTATGCTTTAAAGGCCATTCTTATGTCCAGACTTCTCCGAGCCTGGCACACAGGGGTAGTCTGTGACTGGGAAGCTTTCAAAACTCCTTCCTGCATGTCATTGTGCAGCTGGAAGCTGGGATTGCTTCCAGCTCACTGAAGACACTCTGACATTGTTCCCTCATAATCCCCTCCACCTCGCAGAGCATGGTTTTTTGGGAGGCTAGCATGTTCCCTTGTTGGCTTTCCGCAGTGGGAAGACAAGCAGTGGTTCATGGGAATAATGTAACCTGAATTAGCGATGAGCCAAGGCGGAGGGCGGCTATACAGCATGACGGTGGTATGAGTATGAGCGCTCGGCTCTACGGTGTGCTAGCGAGGATGCCTAGCCAGCCGGGCTGGCTCATGGCGGTGCTCCATTTATCTGCTCGCTGGCCTGCCGTCAAGAAGCACAAATGTTCAGCGTGGCAGGGCTCCCGGGTTTCAGCAGGAAGAAACGACACCTCCCTCTTGACCCCGCTTGCAGTCACTTGGGGGGGTGATTTGCTACTGGTTTGGTGTTTCTTTTTGTGTGCAGGTAGCCAGGGGAAATAAAAGCAGGTTAATGGGACAGGGAGGAGGGTTCTTTCTACTGAACTGGCCTTTTTTCTTCCCAAAGCCAGGTACAAGGAGAGAGAGAGGACAAGGTAATGAATATATAAATATATTCAAATGCCTGTACAAGGACATCTTTCAGTGAAGGGGTTTGACCTTGGAGGTTTGGATTGCATAATTTATAAGATGGTGGCCTTGAGGTCAACCCGCCTGATACCTGAAGGTGCTGCTCCAGGAGACTTTGCACAGCTCTCTAGGCATTTGCAGACCTAAGGAAACTCAGCAAATAAAGGTCGAAAAGGAAATTTATTCTGCCTAAGTTATTTCACCTTTTCCTGCCTTCTAGCAGGTCAGGAGCTCAGGTGAAGTGAGAACTTCTCCTGGTACACCTGGGCTGTGCTTCTGTTTGCTCTGCTGCCCCTTCTGGTATTATTAGCTGTGGGTGTTTGGAGTGCTAAAGGAGTTGATTTGAAGAGAGGGAAGCTGGGGTAGAATTAAAGCTGTGGTCTGAGGTGCACTGAGGTGTGCTAGAGGAGCTTGTATGCGCAGTTTGATAGTTTGGTTTTTCTTAAGGGTGTCTCCTAATTACAAGAACCTGTAAACAGATTTATCTGTGAGCACCAGCCAGCTCAGCTGGGATCCCTGAATTGATGGCATGCAGATGTAGCAGTCCACTTTGCAGGGTCAGGCCCTAACCTTCAAGTACTGCCTGTTCTGAACGTTCAGAAATCATGAAGATAGTCTCTAAAAAACCAACAGGATTAACTCAGAGCTACACTTACAAATTTTGTGATCCATAATCTCACATCTTTTGCATTCATCTCTCAGAGCTGCGCCCTGTGGAAAAGGCTGCATTCTGCCCCGGAGAAAGCAAAGCTAAAATGGGAGGTGGGTAGGATGCTTCACAGCCAGGTCCCACGTTGATGCACAAGATCTGCCACTGTCTGCCGTGAGCTTGGGGCATGTCCTGGTACGATTTGAAGAGCACAGCAGTTGGAGGCGTGTTGCTGCACGTCCTCCAGCTAACAACCCACATCCCTTTCGCGTCTCACATCCTGTAGACACGATGGGTGTTTCCCTTCTTGAAAGAGCGTTTCGGAGAGTTATTGTGTTTTGGGATGGGGGTGGGGGAGAGAGGAAAGCAAAAGCCCAACACCCTGGCTCTGCTGGCTTAGGAAATCAGATGTTTTGCCTACCACATGAGAGATTTCATCAGTGCGGAGCTGGCGGTGAGGTGGTTTGTGGCAATGTTGACTAATTCATGATAGCAGTGTTTTCCTACTGGGGGCTGGGGGGGTTTGATCCCAACGAAATGTTGGCTTACCTCATGGTGTTACCCAACTCCCTGTGCACACTGTCTTCACATCTGTGCGGGCACATGTCAGCCCTGCTTACTCACCAGAAAGGGTTGTCTCCCTGGCACTGGCTTCCTTGCTGTGTGTCAGGGGAACGTGCATTTATTTGGGTGTTTTATGACTGAGCAGAAATTCCACCATTGTTACCATGTATGCACATGGATAACAGCTTCTTACAAGGCTGGAAAGAAAACTGGGTTGTCTTTGTCCTTCATAAAGTAGCAACTGGTATCCAATAACCCGGATTTCTTTGCGTAGGCAGAAGGTATGACTTTTACTGATAACTGTGTGTGTCTGCTCCTCCTGCGTGGTCTGTCAGACTTCAGCTGCTGGGAGGGCAGGAGGTTTTGTAGTGATCCTCACTCTGCTCTTTGGGGCTATAGGAAGAGAGGACCCAGGCACCCAGCCCAGGGCCCTCCCTTTGCAGTGAAGGGGGGAGCATCTCCGCTGCGGATCTGCTCCAGTGATTGTTCATCCTCTTTTTCCATGCACTGCTTTGTCTGTCTGTTCTAACTATTAAAATGTGCTTCAGCCCTAACAGTGCAGTTTTTGCTTGAATTGTTCGTGTTTTTCTCCGAAGAGGGGAAGGAAAACTTGAAATTCTCCTTTCTGCTCCTTTCTTCTACCCTGCTTTTCTGGGAAAGCTGTCCTTAGCATTTTTCTGTGTGGTTGTGTCATGAGGTGTTACGTATTTTGTCATCTCCTCTCCATGCTGTCCTAAAAGAGGAAGGGCTGACTGCCACTTCTAGTTGTTTGTAGCCTTCCCTCCACAAGTGTACAGCTTTCCTCATCCTCTTGTGTCACTACATGGTCATTCGCACAAGCGGTGCTATCCCAGGTGGGATCACCCGAGTTCATGCATGGCCGGGGAGCTTACCTTCATTGCCTCCCTGAACACCCTGGAGACTCGATAACAGATTGACTTTGCTCTTCGGTGTCACCCAGAGACCCACCATACTCCTGCATGCCATTAGGACTCCCTTTTTCTTTCCTTGAGCTCATTCCCTTGAGGATGGTGCTGCTTCACGGTGACCTTATTGAGAGTGAGATGCTAAATTGCAATCTTGCATTCAGCTTTTTTCTTCAGTGAAGCACTGGTGAATGCTGCCATACCTGCTTTCTTTTCATCATCTGTGACATGGCTGGTCTTTTCCTGAGTATTGGGGTTTGCGGCATAGGGAAGGGGATGATTCTCTTTATCGTCTTGTGCCTATAGGGCATAGTAGAGTTATCATTTGAATAGTATTTGATTGCTTAAACTAGTGAAAGATTGGTGAGCATCCAAGGGGATGTAGGCAGGTCTGTTGTAGGACACAGTGCTGCCATGTTCTGGAAGCCCCAGATGTCTGGCTGGCACCACGCTAGGAGATCCATGGACTCCTCTTCATCAGGAGAAGGTGTGGGGGCTTTCCTTCTCGCTGAATATCCTGGCCACCTGGAATGCAAAATAAAATCAGTCCCATCGGAGGAATTAATGTGGTGCTGTGTCTATAAGCTCCAGTACCCTTACGTGTGCTGCGCAGCTGCATAAAACTGCTCCGCTTCACCAGGGTAAGTGGCGAGGGGAGCTGGTCGATGGCTCAGAAAGAATGGGCTTGGAGGCAGAAGCCTTGAGTTTAGTCATGGAGCAATAAGCAAGAAAACAAATGAAATCACCTTTTTGATGCGTATGGGATGTGAGGAAATGCTAGAGTTATCCCCTATTAGAAGTTCAATAAACTCTATTAACCTTTCTTAGACTGCTAGGACTTGCATAATGTCAGGAACTTTTTTTTCCCCCCTCTTACACTAGTACAGAGGCTGTGTTGTGGGTGCTATTTTTCTCTATAAAGCTGAAGAGACATCTTTTTTTTGCCCAACCAAGGGAGATAAGAGAACTTCCTCTTACTAAATCCTGCGGCAATGCAATCCCAACCACATAATAGCCGACTGAATTTAAGCACACGAGACATCTGCCTTTGGCAATTTTTATTTTTATTAGCGAGCGAGCGAGAGTCAGTGTTTCTCCTATTCAAATGTGAATCCTAGTAACCCCTAAGATGTCTGGCTGGATCCCTGCCTGCGCAGGGTTACTTCAGTTCAGGGAGTTCACGCTGCCCGCAGCTTGTGGCAGGCTGCATCCACTCACAGGCAAAGCACCTTAAATGTTTGCCCTACTCACACTGTGTAGCACAAATAAGAAGATGGCGAGAACCATGTGTTTAAAAAAATCTCCTTTTCATGGCTTTTTGAAAGGCTTTAAAAAAATTATTTTAATTTTTTTTTTTAAATCCCCAACAAGCTCACAGCCTTTTAAAATTAGAAGGATTTGAGGTTTTGCTTTTAAATTTATCTGTGTCCTCTCTAAAGGAAAACCTTTGGTGACAGAGCTGACACAGCAGAATCATGTTTATTGTCCCTTGTTATGCATCTGGTGAAGTAGATATGACAAGTCCTCCTTGCTTTAGACCTTAAACCTTGCTTTAGAGCTTAGTGGATACTAGCAGGCTGGGTAAAGAAAATTCCTCCATAGATGCAGCCCTCTGCAATTTATGTAATGGTTATTTCTATAACTTTCTGTAGTAACTGGTTATGTACTTGCGCGCTAGCTGTGTACTGCAACAGTTGTGGCAGTTTGCAGGCAACTGTGTTTAATGAGAGCCGTGTAATGAAATTAATGTCCCTTTCCATCATCCCAGCCTGTCTGATTCCTTAGGTGCTCTGCTTTTGGTTTGTATTTTTATTTATTTAAATTTTTTTTAAATAGCCTATGGCCATTTAAGACTAAGCTGTAGCTGTCCTGTGTTTGGGGATTTATTTGACGCTCTTCTGCTGCTTGACAGAGTCTTGCTGAGAAGATGACCGTGATCCTTCCTCTTCCTGTCCTGTGCTTCTAAACTAGCACTGGTCATGTACCAGGTTTTTCCCCCTGCCTCCACCACCATAATTAATCCTTCACAAAACAGCATTTGCAATTTGTAATAAAAATTATAGCTAGGAACTATTTGGCCAAATGAAAAAAAAAAAAAAAAGAGAAAAAAAAAGGTGGTGTGTGCTACAAAAATCAGAGTGGTGATCCAAACAGCAAAGAGTAACTGCTGAAGTAATGAATAATGCATTAATGCTTCCCTTAAATCTGAAGTAGGAGCCCTTTACACTATATAATTAGCACTTATATAATACGTATGCTTTCATGCACCGTAAAATGTCTAAATGAGGCATTAAAAAGTGAGGTGGTCTAAGAGGAGAAGGCTATGGCCATGGACTGTTCTCTGACATCATGTTGGATGAGTGTTGCCACTTCTCTGCAGCTTCAGGTGTATTCTCATTGCCACTTAATAAGCACGTTTCTGAGATCCTCCCTTTCGCTGCTTGTTACTCTTTCTCAGCACCCAGAGCTGCTTTGGGTTAATCTGGGAGCTTCTTGTCTGCTGAGTAAACTGGCTTCACTTAAACAGCTGCTAAACACAGCTTGCTGAATGGGAGCAGTGACTGCTCAACCCACTTCATCTGCAGGTGCAAGAGAAAGCCAGTCTATGCCCTGGCTGTACCTGTTGGGGGCAATGCCATTTGCCGCCTCTGTGGAGTTCCATGGGGAATAGGGTATGAAGACCCCAACTTTAAAATACACAGGCGGAAGAGCTGCCACGTGGTGGGGACGTGGCGTGGGGAGAGGTCCACTAGGTGGTTACCTCTGGCATCTGGTCAGTGCTGCTGCCTGTTGGAGGAGACGGAGCTCTGCCAGACGGCCATCCCACAAGGGTGGACAGGGCCAGCATGGTTGTGGTGCCAGCACTGGGAGCAGGGTGCCTGCACGGTGCTGTAGTGTTCAGCATGATGCTGCTCTGCGTGACAATGTCCAGCCATGCCACACTGTTCCTTATCAAATCGGAGCACTGGGAGACTTGACAGCACGGTGCATTTAGGTTTTTTTTTTTTATTACTCTGACAAATGCAGTGCTTGTATTTGTCATAAAGAAGTGGGAAAATCATGACTGATGCCCTTGAACTTGCATGAATTGTTCTAGAAATGACATGGGGTCCTGGCTTCATGGCCATTCTACCCATTTGCCTGGAGGTTCAGGAGGCTCCACTTTAATGGTAGTCTTCTTGAACTTCCACAGCGCATCACTTTTCCTTGTGACTGAGGAGAAACTGTGAGCTGCATTGCTCCTGTGTACAGTCCTCAGCTGCACGGAAGCATTTACTGAGTGTCCTGTTGTACATGGGATTTTTGCAGACGTTGACTGAAAGATGGTTAATCTGCATTTATAATGGTGCCTGTTACTGCTAGCAACATAAGCTTCCATGTATGTACCCATATGACACTCTTGATTTGAAACTTGTTATTCCATATGTAAGTATTTCACAGTTTAAAACCTTCAGTGATACCTTCCATGGTAGAAACTTCGGATTTCTCCTCTTTGTAGAAGTAGATAATTTTAATAAGGTTCCTTAGCTGATGAGGTTTGTTCTGATCTCAAAGTCATGAGATACTAGAACAAAAAGGCTGCTGTGATAAGTGAATGTAAAATAACTCAACTGTGCTGTTTTCCAGTACATATTAGAATAAGGGAAAAACCTTCTGCTGCGCTTGCTTCAAGGGAATTTTTAACATGGCACATTAATAAGCCTATGCCAGAAAATGCCACACTGGTTAGGAGCTCAGCAGAAGCTCAAATAAAGGATTAGTTGCCCTCTGCCTCCCCCATTCCTGAGGTGTGACTGACGTGACTGTGGTTTCATGGTGGGTGAGATATCCCTTCTGTAGTATCATTTGGTCAAATGTTTCACAACGGCATGTAATATTCCATGGAGAGCAGCTTCAGTCTTCACAGCAGCTTGCAGCCTAGAAAGCTTGGGAACTACCAAATGAGATGCTTATGTGGACAGTGGTGACATCCCGTTATGTGAGATATGAGTGGGGGGAAAAGCAGAGAAGCTGTTTGCCTTCTTTACTGTGTCTCGCTCTGTCCTCTGAAGGGTCTGGCACAAGCTGTTGGGGTGGGAGAAAGAAAACACTACTTGATCCATGTGTCTAGTCAGATAAACCTATTCCTCTGTTAGCAAAGACCATTGTGGTAGTATGTATTTGCCACCCAGGGTAATTATCCTTTATGATGGGTAATAAGTTATTATGCTCTATAACAGTACATAATTTGGGGGAGTGGCTGTTGTGGCAGATGGTAGCCCTTCAATCCAGAAAATCCTGGAGAAACTCAGCTAGGTCAACAAAAGCCTTATGAAGTTCAAAAGGAAGCACATAGCCTAGCACTGCAGGTAAAAAAACCCTTGCTTTAGTACAGGTGGGCAATTGGCTGGTTCAAGATCTTCAGAACAGACGTTGGAAGAAGCTTCCTGACCCAGAAATTGGTGCAGCACTGGAAAAGGTTATCTCGAGGCCGTGGAGTCTTAGTGTTTTTGGAGGTTTTCAAGACTGAGCTGGGTGAAGCGACAGGTGACCTCATGATGGTCCCATGTTGAGGGGGTTATTGCATCAGATGGTCTCTTTTGACCAATGTTTCTGTACTTTTGGTTCCGTAGTACTCCTGGAGACAGACACCCAGGATTTGGTTGATGGAGGATTCTTCTCTTTACCACGCACAGTCTCTAGGAATTTTCTGGGATGCAGTTGAAAAAGTGAATGGTAGCAGCCTGTGGAAATAGGCCATAGTCTGCTCTGCTGTATGTTTATGTTGTGTACTTTCTTTTTGAGTGGTCTGTCCCTTCTGCTTAGTGCAGCTCTGCTGGAAGACTCTGCCAGCAAACCAAGCAGAGGCTGGTTCAAGGACAGCAGCTGGCTGGGAGAGTGCCGACTCAGACAGTTTTTTTGACTTTGAGAATTGAGGAAGGATTACATTCTCTCCCGGATTAGAGTTGCAGCTATATGACGCATCCCCTGGAGGTTTAAATCAAAACCTTTCTGTGTTACTCTGATACTCAGAGCAAAGGCTATATGAGGTTATGGCTTTCTGCTAACCGGAGGCTTAAGCTTCATGTAGCCACCATCACACTTCAAAGTCATTATTAAAGAAAAAACAACTGGACTGATAGAAAGACCATCTGATCTGCTGTTTAGGTTAAAGTTGTATAAATGGCACTCCAAATGCCCCATAAGCTAAATTCCCTATTCTAGTGCAGTATCATGTGATGTTGTAGATGAAATTGGTAGAATGCTTTTGTAATTGGCTCTTCAAAGGAGGCTTTTAACTTCTTACCCTTACATGACAGGTGGGTTTCTTATCTAATTTGTGCTTTCTGTGGGCTCTTGTAGATATAACCTCAGTATTGGCTGATTATTATTTTCTGACTACAATATTCTTGCATTTCTGGTGACCTAAGAGTCAGCATAAACAACATTCTTTATGGCTTGACATCAACTGCACTTCTGAGTAGCCTTATTCAGTTGTCTTCAGCGGCGTTTCTGACAGTTAAAGGCTCAGGTGCGTGCAAGACAGAGGAGTGCCATCTTTACTAGTATGCAAAACTCAGGTTTTCTGCCTTTTCTCCCTCTGGCCTGCTTCTTTTCACACTTTTCCATTTCTTTACTTCACATTTTGGAATGTGTAATTGACCTCAGTTTTAGGAAGTTCATACTCCTTCAAAGCCTGGGTACCAAATTGTTCTGTTTTCTGTAACCTTTAAGTGGGCTAGCCAAGTGACAGTTTTGAGGAAGTATCGTCTACCGTGGCCTTTCCTTCACCATATGGTATAGATGCTATAAAGAGAACCACCCGGTTCTTGGCAGTGGATCCTGCCACCATTCCTGTTTGTGGTGCTGTAGACGGCTGTGCTGGCTGACACGCTCAGCTCTGTTGACGTGCAAACTTGATAGTGTTAGGCTAGGCCTGTGCTGGAGACTTATGCCAGTGGAGTAACACAGGAGTGTTATCTTGTCAAACCCCCCCCTTTTTTTGCCCTCATGGTGACAAGGCCTCAGTCACCTTGGCAAAGTCTTTTGACACCTGCCCCTTGCTCTTGCAGGGCACTGCAGCATCAAGGTCTTGTCACCAGTTTCCCGAGCTCCACTCTAGAAACATGGTTGGGCTGGCTTCTAGCACCCAGTGGGAAGTCCTTAAAACATACAGGCTGCCTGCTAGTACAGTTTCTGCTTTCTTCTCTATCTGTTGTAACGATGCACTTCATTTTATCCTTTCTGTTGAAATGTCTTTAAATTTGTACAACGACATAAGCTGCTCGTGAAAGAGCCGTAGGGAAAGGTACACTTGACCAAAGCACTGCTCTTGATTTCTGTAGTGCTCCTTTCCCCTTGTCACAGTGCCTCTCCTCAGCGATTTCATAGTGTCTCTCTGAGCACCTGTTGTGTATGTTCTCCTATTTTAATCCCCAGTGTTTGGCCTCCTCTGCTGTTCAAACAATTCCACTATGGCATGAAGTGTTTTGCAGAATATGCTCATACGAACTGCACAATTGCTGTGGTGCTCTGCCAGCATCTTCAAAGTAGGAGCCAACTTTTGAGGGTCAATCTCCTTCTTAAAGGCATACTATAAAAGACTTTGAAGTCTGTATCCAGATTCAGCCAGGAAGCGTCAATACTCTTTGCATAATGGCAGGCTAAATTTTACCGGCATTCAGATGCCACCAGCTGATTGTGGTTCTCCTGCCACCAAACTGCAGTATTGCTCTTGAGCCTGTATGTAACAAAATGAACTGGCTTCCACTGTGTTCCTTTGTAAGGTTTTTAGCTGGGCAAACCCGTTTCTCTGAGAGGAGGATGTGCATGTATGCCAAGGTAATACAGCATTAAGTTTCTGAGAGAGAATAAAGGGACATGAGGAGCTTTCACATAAGAGCTTGATAGTGTATGGTTCACATACCTGACGGAGAAAGGGAAGCAAACTATTTCAAATCACATTTTACCGCTTCCCAAGTTCAAGTCTGTTTTGCAGGGACACAGAGGTAAATTCAAGTAGAGTCCCTATTAATCATTTTGCCTCCCAGGGCCCCATAATTTTATTGGTAGCTTTGTTCTTCATGGCAGAACGGTAGTGTGGTGGTGTGCCCTTTCCGAAACATGCCCATTTGATTTAATTAAGGACAACTCAGTTTTTCCATTGCTGCAGTAGGGCAGCGTTGGATTGGCGAAGGTGCCGTTTCTGGAACTAAGAAGCTCTACCCCAGCAGGGAATGATTCAGAAAATCTGGAAAAAGAGCCAAATCCCAGAGACCACTTACACTTTAACATAATGCCTATATTTGGAAGCTGTAAGTCACCTTTGATTTTTATGAGCATCTAAATTTTTGTTTTCAGTCTTGGTCTCATCCCTTGTTGGACAGATTTGAATAATTCAGTGCAAGTTAAATAACTTGCCCATGTCCAGTTTTAATGACTCAGAAGAAATCAATGTTGCCACAAACGCAACACTCTTTGTGAGCCTCTCTCTTCCTGCAGAATTATAAGGAAACAGGCATCCTTTGAAAAATAAAAAATAAAAAAACCCTCCTAAGACTGTGAACATTACACAGAGCATTTTCCCTGATTTCAAAACAACTTGACATGAGGTGAACGGGTTTGAAGGGAGACTTAGCTAAATATAGTAAGAAATGCAATATGGAAGAAGGTAAATACATTTTATCGTGATACAAATGAAACTGAAAGCCAGCTCCCCCCTTTTTTAAATACGGGCAACTGGTTTTGGTTTGCTGTCTATCAGAAGTGATTTGAAACAACTTGTGTGTTTTTTGT
>VYZV01031162.1:42768-103144 GCA_013401275.1 Pandion haliaetus | reverse complement strand
CAGGAGTAATCAGTGAAGGAGTAGGTGGAAGTGGTGACAGAGAAGCCTCCTGGATTGTCACCCCAAGTTTGGAATGATGTTGGAAGTTAAGCTGCATTGCCACTGCCTGTACCTGGTCCCCGTTAGTAGATATATGCAGACAAGATTGCTGCGCTCAATATAATTTAATATAGGTATTCATTAGGCTATTATGCTGTAATCATTATGTTACTGGCAGTCTCAGACCTTCCATGGTTTCATATCATGCGTTTGAGAATTTGGGGGTTATTTTCGGCTGCCTAGTCTATTTTAAACTCTCTCTTAAAATTTAAAAAAAAAAAACAAAACAAACAACAAATAATGAGTTAGAACAGATTGATTCTTTTGAGCCATTTGTCTAATTAACCTTTGACTCTCAGGAATCACCTTTGGTTCTGTTCCATCAACTGCAATGTGTCCCAGCCCTTAATAACCAACATTACTTCTGAAGACCTTGGAAGTCTTCCATGACTCGTACTTCCCTAACTGCTGCCACTCTTGGCATTGCACTGGTTTGCAGAGACAGAGTTGGAGAACGATAGGAAAGAATAATAAGAGGACAGCAAGAGAAAAGGCTATAGAATGGCCTATAACTTAGCAAAGTGCAGTTAGCTCAGGGCTCATGTCTTCAGTATTCTGCACCCCAAATTGAGATGGGTTAGCAAATCTCTGTGAACATAATGAGAGTATTTATGTGCATGCTGCATGCACCCAAAAGGATGTCCCTTCTGCAACTTGCTCTGGTTTAAAAGTTTGAGTGAATCCTCAGAGAGACTTTATGCAAGTGGAAATGAGTAGACAATGTCCAGTCTCCTTCCCCCTTTCCTGAAAAAGGAAGAATCAGGCCTGAGATGTGACTTCTGTGTGGAGGGGGAGGTAAATAGGATGCTTCACTGCTGCTCTTAGTCCTCTCTATGATAGAAACCCCCAGAATTTGCAGAAGTGTCCTGTCCGAGCATCAGTGCCTCACAACTCAGGAGACATCTTTTCTGGGTAGATGGACAAGAAAAGAATGATGTTTCTATAGTGTCACAGAGAGTCTGGGAGTTTTGAGCAGTTCCCCTCTTAATTTCATTGTGCATGACCTGCTCTGCTTACTAACATAGGAAATGTCTGTATGCTGTACAGCAACAGCATAGATTTCGTCCCTTTGGAAAGAGCTTGGAATGGGTGTTCCCAAGGAGGAGGTCAAGAAGCCTTCCAGGTCTCATTATATGTGGGCATTCATGTGCTTTCTGCTGCTGGTTGTGGTTTGGGTTATTTTGTGAGTATGTCTTCCTCCCTTCCAGAGTGCTAGGAAGAAGTTTGCTGTTCTTGCAACCTCCCTTTCTGGTTTTGCACTCATGCAAAATGAAATGCGCAGTGTCCAGGGTTTATGAATCATCGTTCTGTTCCTGCAATGATATAGCTGTGCTGAAACCACAGCATCAGTTGAGCGTAAATTAGACCCTCAATGCAAAAGTTCCTAGGTCCTGCAAGATGATGGTTTTGCCGCAGGTATAGGAAGGAGAACAGCAGGGAGAGAGCTGTGTGTGAGAGAGGATTGAGAGAGCATCCCTGGAACCAGGGAACTGCTGAAATGATAAAAGAAAGGAGTGAACCAATTCAGTTGCTTCCTGCCTGTTAGCTTGGGTAATGCTGCTGTTTCCCCTCTTCAACTCTCAGTAGTAACCATCCATAATTCATGTTTTCCCCCTTTTAGTTCCATTACAGTTTCCTTTCTCCCCATGACAAATACTCCAATCACTCACATAATGTAATAGGATCCGTGAATGCAAACATTGGGGGAACAGTGTTTGTCTGGCCTGTGCTACACCGCCAACTTGCTTGATGGATTTCAACTCCTCTGCTCCTTCCATTTACTCCCAGTTCCCTTCCCAGCTGCCGTGCCTTGATCTGCTTTTTGGTTTCAAACAATTCTGCAGGTAAATCAATGATGACTAGACATCGAAGAACAGCTGCTTTCATCCGAACTGGGAAAGTAGCCCTAAATAATTTTACATATATATATATAGTTATATATATATATATGTATATATGTTTCTGAAATTATGTATAAAATTTATAATAGCTATTTAATATGTAAGTATATATAATGTATTTATATAAAGACATACTGTGCTATAATATAGGTACATATATAAAGTAAATATAATTTTTATTTTTTTTAAAAGGAAATGCAGCTCCCTGGTTTTATCCTAATTTCTACTTACTGTAGATACATTTTTCCTGAGAATCTTCCAAATCATTTTGTTGTGTCATTAGCTGGCAGCTAGTCCCAAAGCAATATGGCATGGTATTCTCATCCAAGCCCATCAGCTTACTTCATAAGCTCTCCGGTGGCTTCCAGCAGCCTTTAAGATGTGGCAGCAGACATGATTTTTCCTTCCATTTAAGGAGTGATTGAGAAGACGCAGATGCTTCTAGTGGAAAAGGAGAAACTGATTTTATTTCCTTGTCAGACTTCATAGGGGTAGATGGAGGAAGTTTATGAGGCTGAAAGTCATTAAGCATGCTTTTTTTCTTTCTTCTGTCTGCTTTTGTTTTTACTGGGGTTTGAGTGAACAGGGTCTTGGGGGTGGAAGACAACTTTGTAAATGGGATATGCCAGCAAAAATGAGATGGTTTTTCACAGTGCATGCACTGACGAACGTCTTAAAAGTTACTCCTTCACTGTAAAGGTACCCCATGTAGGTCATCCGCTGGGTGGGCAGCCCCGAGGAGGGAGCAGCACAGATCGCTCTGCAACCCCCCCAGGGCTGGAGCTCGAGTCAGTGCCTAGAGACTTGCTCCTCAGTCATCTCACCATGTTAAGCGTAGTCCGCTGTGCTGCAGGTGGGAGCCTGCCATTCTTTCACCTGCCTTTGTGCAAGGTAATCATCACCACGGCAGGCAGAGTCAAGAAACCAACCTTGGGTCTCATTAGACATTAGCAGCAAAGGACAATTCCAAATGTGTCAGCAGCAGCTCTATATTTAAAACAACCAACCAATCAAAAAGCCCCCCAAGTCTCCCCAAAACTACACCCTAAGTACTCCCCTGCCCCTGCATTTGCTTAAGCAGCAAGATACATGTTTTTTGTGTTTGTCAGTTTTTGGCTGTTATCATTCCCCACTCTCCGTGTACTTCCCGAAGCAGCATGGGCTTGGTGCCTAAGCTTCTGCCTGCACTTAAAACAATTAGAAAACAGTTAATCACAGCCCTTAACCTCAGACTGTTGACAGCCAGCTGCAGCAGGGACACGCCACAGCCCTCAGAGTGAACACGTACCTGTGACAGCTGCTTCCCCATCCCTTATCGTTCCTCGCCCTGTCATCTGGCAAACGCTGAAAGAAAAATAGGGACTGCGGGCTGCAATGTGAATGGTGATGAAACGGAGCATGCCCTTTCAGCAGGAGAGCTGGGGACTGAGGTTGGGTATGGATGGAGAGAGCAGGCAGCTGATGGGGAGTGCTCCCTCCCAGGTACCCAGGGCCATTAGCACAGCTCAGCTGCAATTTTTTTTTTTTTTTTTTTTTTCCTTTTTGCTTCCAACTCTCATGTTTCATGCCATCTCTTAGAGCAGGACTGATTTATGATTGAGGTCAGTTTGTGTAGATATGCAAATACAATTTTAGCATACAAATTTGATGACCCAAGGGGTCTTGTCCTGTTCTTGCTGTTAACTAACTCCAACATGAGTCTGTCATCAAGCACTTTTGTTATGTGCATCCATGCTCTGCTCTTGGATATGTAAGTCATCCATAAAACTTCACTGTGGGCCCTAACATGGTTATGGGGATCTTACCTCAAGAACAAAGGGGAAAAGTTTATGGACTGAAACGGAGGGAGGAGGGAATGATTTAATGATGCTGAAAATAACGCTTTGGGGTTGAGTGGTTTTTGCATAGGCTATTTATAATAATGTCTGTGAGTCTAGCTGAAGCGTGATTCGGTACAGCTGTATGCTAAAGAAGGAGCGAGAAAACTAAGAGAAGTCAAATGGCATTTCTTGATGTTGTTAACTTTAGTCAGGCTTATGCACTGACTAATAGAAAGCATGAGGTTTTTGGAAAAACTCAGGCCCCGAGCAAAGACGTATAAGTTTGCAAAGCAAATTGAGACCAATCCTCAATTCACGTTGCTGCTGGATGACAAACCCGGGTCGGTGATGACTGGCTATGAGCCACATGCCCTACTGACCCACAGGTAGGAGACAGGCAGCACTGGCTGTCTGGGGAGCTCTGCTCTTCCAGGCTAAGGAGGGAGTGCGGCTGGCTGCTGGGAAGGAAAAGCAAAGTGGTACTAAATCTGGCTGTGCTGGCATGCCTGGAGACTCACCGTGTACCAGCTGTTTGCAGGCTAACGAGGTGTGGAGAGCTAAGGTGCAGGCACCGGGAGTGCCAGCTCCAGCTGGGTTCTTGCTGGTCTACCTTCGCAGCTGCCCTGCATCACAGCACCTAGCAGCTTAGTCCCCAGGACGCTGTTCTGAGGCCAAGTGTTTGCTTAAACGCTTTGCTGACTCTCTGATCACTGAACTTAATGCTTCCCCTTTTTCCTCACTTCCTCCTCTTTCCCTTTTAATCAAAATTACCAGGTTCTGCAGTGAATGGGAACCTCAGGTCCACTCTGAGGTCGGCTCAGCAGATGCAGGTCACTGTGCTTGTTGATGCAGGGCTCTGCTCTGGAGACCTTCTCCTGTGACAGTGGCAGCCAAGTGACCTGTGTCCATAATAGCTGCAATTCTAGTGCTGTGCAGGGATGGTCCAGAAACTGTCTGTAGTCCTAAATCCTCTCTACCCCTGTACTAGAGCACCCTTCAAGCTAGTTTTGGAGGATGCGGCTTCTCTTCCTCAGGTGAAGACCTCAGGTGCATTCTGCATGGATGGATCTTGGATCTGCCTTGCACGGTAGTTTCTGTCTATCTCATCTGCCTTGCTGCAGAGCCAAGGGTTTACTGGTTTGCAGGCAGATGACCCTGTGGTGGTTCTTAAGAAGGCCCTGATATCCCCTATTGGAAAAGCAGATGGGATTTTGTGGGCATTGCGAACTCAAGCTGGGAAGTGAAGCTCAATGCAAATAAAACGCGATGATGGCTCACGGTGAATAGGAATGCACCAACCAGCAAGGGACCTATCGGCAAGTTTGCAGTATTGCAAAAGGTTGCTGAAAAGGTTGATTAAATTATTCCTGGGTACATGGGATTAGAGAGAGGAACCCAATGTTAATGTGGTTTTAAGTAAGAAGACTTAGAGGAAAGGATTGCAATGCTACCCTGAGGAGTAGAAATGTGCTGTAGCTGTAGGCATTTGCTCAGCACTGTGACTAATCTTCTGGAAACCAAAAGGAATTCCCTTAGAGGAGAATGCCACGCATCACCCATGGCCAAAAAAACAGGGAGTCGTGTTTCCTTGACAGCACATCATGTTTGCATATTTTTACTGCTGGAGGAGAGTCCTTCATCCTGATCACTGCATGTTTTCAAGTATTTTGAGTGTGCCTGGATGTTAATTTCAATAGCTTTGTTTAAATAGATCATGTAAGTAATTGAGTCAGTGAGTATTTTTAATAGAGTTTCAGTTACAAGGCAGGGCCATTTTCATCAAGTCGGTGTAGTTACTTGCATTACAGGTTCTTACCAGTATACTTTAAAGGTGGTAGATTAGAGCAGGTGCTCCAGGAACCAAAAGGTTTCTTCAGGAAATATGATTTTTCTACGACTTTACTCATGAGTTAGTGTTTGCATACTGCAGGTGAGTATGAAATGATGCAACGGTGTATAAACAGAGTACTTAAGTGTTGTGTTGTAGACAGCAAGAGCTTGGGCTTCAGCATTGGCTTTTAGTAACTCTCTTTGCATTTCTGCTTTATTAGAGAGTTTTCCCCCACCTCTCTCAGTTACTTATTATGTTCCCATCTACTCTGAAATCCTTGGTGAACACATAAGCTACAAAAAGCATACGTAGTTATGAGCTGCTTTCAGTGTTTGTAGGATTGCTGATGTAGTGCCTAAATAAGCAGCCCGATTTTTTTTCAAAGTGTCAAACCCCCAAAGCAGCAGCCTTGAAAGAAGCTGCATTTCCAAGCCGATACTGCATAAAGCAGCACATACTAATGTTGCTTGGACTTCCTGGAAGAAATAGCAGTAAATAACTGGCTATCAAGAGCAATTTTCCAGGTAGTGGACTGTAATCCAATGTGCAGAGACAGCATCCGTGATGGTGCTTCAAGGAAAGAAGCATCCTGCAGCTGGTTGTATGAAGGATGATATTTGCATTTGCTGATTCCTTTTGACCCAGAAAAAATACCTGGTGTCACCTGAGGAGGAAAGAGTAAAGTACTGGGCAAACATCAAACATTGAGCTCTGTAAATTTATAACAGTAGAGGAAAGTCTTTTTCTTACCAAGAGTCAAACCAGTGTTGTTGCAAATCATGTAACAATGTTGAATTCAGATTTTCTTCTGGCCCTGCATATGCAGTATCTCTGCAGCATGTAAACATTTTGTATGTGTTCTTCATCTCTGAACAAGAGTACAGCATCCCTGTAAATATAATGAGATAAAGTAAAAAGATTCCTGCTCCCTGTTTTATTACTTGCTTCTGTGTAACTCTGTATACCTTGTTTTAAATAAAAGCATACCAGTTGAAGGAGTGCTTGTGGGGCTTTACTAGCGTAAATGGAAGGAGGGTAGGTTTGTACAGTAAGATAATGATCTGTAATGAAAAGAGTACTTGCATTTGGGGCAGTCTGCATCTGTCTTCTGCAGCTATTGAGTGTCAGATAATCCACAACTAACATTCTAGAAACAAATCAGTCAATTGGTAGAAGCATCAGCAGCCTTGATTGATAAATTCTACCTTTTAGTGATTAAGTGATCGAAAAGTCTCTGGCTTCAAAAGGAAAAAGACAAAAGTAATTTGCATAACAAACTCCACATTGTTGTACAGCTTGCAGAAAAGAATGGCAAAATGTTAGATTTTACTACGTACACATGGACTTGAAGCAGTCATTGCAGCAGCCCAGCCGGCTGTGAGCATCCTGGATGCCTCCACATGTGTGTTAGACTACCTCCCTCTCACCTGTCCTGTGTTTTTCCAAAGCGTACTGCAACAGAGTCGGCTCATCCAAAACTGAGAGGCGAGCCCTGAATTCCGAGACAGGTCTTGATCATGGCTGCATTGCTACTGCCCATGTTATTGGACTTTGTTCTGCAAGATGCATCAGCCTAGGCTCCTTCTGAAGTTCAGGGTTGGACACAACATATTGCAGTATTTTTTAAATGGAGGTGCCTTCTTTGCTCAGTGCCTGTCCCATCTTTATTTTGCTTGCTGGCTGAATTGCAAGGAAAATGATGTTAAAAAAATACCTTGTATTGGCTGTGTACTTACCTTCCAGTTTGGCTGCATGCTTGTGTGTGGCCTAGTGTGTTCACCAAATGGTAACAAAAAATCATGTGCCTCCTGCTACTGTAGTGGTTGGGCTTTCATGGAATACCTTTTTCTTTTTCCTGATTATCCCATTGTTTTCTGAACCATCTCCATCCTGTCTTAGTAATAATAGCCTCTACAGACTGGAAATGTGTTGTCTGGGGCTCTTTTATAATTCATTGGATATAGGCTTTTTATGATGCTTTGAAGACATCCAAAAACTAGAAGTACATTAAAGTGAAAGCACGTTCATGTTTAGGGGTTAGGCTGTGAATACCTGTAGTGGAAAGCATTGTAACACAGTAGAAGGACAGGACTAAAGCTATGTTTTGCCAGCTGCTGTTACAGGATGAATGTACATAATTAATGTATAAGATGTCAGTGGACGTTCAAGAATTATGCAACATTACTCTGAGGTTTTGAAAGGCTAATACAACTTCTTGTACTACATGGCAAATTATATCCTTCGGCAGACTTCTGCGTCGACTATTGGCACAGTCTTGAACATGAGCTTTTAACTGTAGTGGCTCTTTGCTTTGTCTGTCTACAGAGTCATGAGAGTCGTTTAAACAATATTAATATGCATAATTTGATTCTTCCACTGCCATGCAAATGTTTTTGTACCCCTGGGTAAAAGAAATTATCCTCTGCAGTCCAAGGATAATATATTAAGCAACTGGTTTTAAGACTGGGTAAGGAAGGTGAGCAGTTGGAGTTGCAATACTGGTCTACTCCATGGGTGAAAAGCCTGCCAGCTTTCTGCAAGCCTGACCTGGGGCAGTGTAGTGTGACAGCAGCTTCTGCCCCTGTGGGAGGACATAGGGGATGATGCCAGGATGAGTGGGTTGAACTGCCCTGGGGAAGTGAGGTTCCTCTCTCATTTAATTGACTGTATAGTGAATCTAGATGTTAGCTTTCATTAGGCACCAAAGCTGGAGAGAGCTAAAGTTTAGGTGGGCTGAATTGTAACCGTGCCATCCTAAAGTAGGTGCCTGGCTCTGTAAGTGGACATGTTGTTGATCCCTTCTACTCTCCAGCCAAGGCAGCTGCTGTGGACTGCTGATGGTGAGTGCCCAGGGATGGGGAGGTGTGAGGTGTGGCCTCACCAGTGCTGTGTAGAGGGGAAGGATCAGGATCACCTCCTTCAACCTGCTTCCAGTGCTTTGCCAATACTTTTCAGGTTCATACCTGTCCTGTGAGCCCTGCAGCTTGGTGGGTATGCAACAAGATCTCTTCCTGAAATTCCTTAGCATGGAAAGGATTGGGCTTTTGCACTACATGGGGACACATGCAAGTAACTGAAGTTGAATGAGGATAAGTAATTTCTAATTACTCATTAAACCAGTTATGAAAGTATACATGTTGTGCAAGGTCATCTTATATACCTTGATTTAGCTGTTATTTTACCTGTCTTACAGGGCAAAATCCTGCTTGAGTAACTGTTATAATCTTGTTGAAGTGAATGAAATTTGGTGTGCAGGATTTAGCCGCTAGAGGTAAACTTAGAAAGATTCACTAGGTGAAGAAATCTGGGGTTGATTGGCAAATGGCATTACAAGGATAATAATTATGGATTATCTCTCTACCCTACTTTCAAACAGTTATGCACATTTCCCTCACATCTCCCTCAAATTTCTTGAGCTTGGTTGTCTTAGTTACTATATCTCATATGTAAGTCCCTGGAAATTACTTTGGGACTCCCAGAAACCTGTTGATACTGAAGAACAAAGCTGATTAAAACCGATAGAAATGTTTAGAGTCTTTCTCTGTGTTTGTCATTCAGAAGGATCTTCTTCAGTGTTAATTTAGGGTATTAAAAAGGTAATCATTAATGCAGTTTCTCTGTAAGGTGAATTCAGATACGCTTGTAAGTTGGAAACCAGAAAACCTGTTTGGGACAGCTAGTTCAAAGCAAACAAAGTAACACTGGTTCTCTCTTGCTTTGGTTTATTCTATCCTGAGCAGTTTTTGTATCTGTACCTCTGTAGACTCTTTTGTGAAGTGAGAAGATAAAAAGAGCTTCAGTTCTGCTCTTACTTGTGTTTCTGTAATGCTTGTGATAGAGTGATTCATTCTTTTTTCTCTGTTTTTTCTTCCAGTATCAAGCTTTTGGCTGTGCAGGAGCTGGTCGATAGAGAAGCACTGGAAAAGGTATTTAAAAATATATCTAATACAACTGTCATAAAACATTTAAGCTCTTAAAGCTCTCTGTATTAGTCGGGCTTCCTAGCTTTATGGAAAATCGTGCAGCATAAAGTAGGACATCTTCCTAGCTACCTAGTACGTGAAGTCCAAGGGGTGACGTTTTGTCCAAGTTGACTGCATGCTTTTGGTGTTTTCTGATTTTACAATGGGCTTGGGGTAAGCAATGCCTTTAGCCTGCGCAAATTAGCTTTCCCAAAATCAGTTCCTTGCTAACAGCTAGGATAAGTAGATGATTTGAACCCACAGAGATGAATGTCTGACGCAGAAAGAGTGTCTTGAGGAGCCCCTTTTGAACATCCAGGTCAGGAGAATGGCAGGAGGTGCCTTGGCAGAAACATGGTTTAATTTAGTGATGAAGCGGTGAAAGCAGCTAGCTACTCAACATGAGCCCTAACACCACCGGCTGAGTATATGGTGTCTGTTCACCTGAGCTCTCCTCCTGTCTGCCTCGTGCAGGGGTAGGTCTGCTTTTAAGCCTGGCCTTCCAAGGAGCTGAGGGACGTGCCCCAGGGATGGTGGGATTTGTAAACAGCCTGCACTCAGCTGTGTGGGGGGCAGCGAGGAGGAGCTGTGCGGAGCTGATGGCTTTCTCCATCCAAGCAATGTGGTCCTGTTCAGGGGGCAACACCCCCCCTCCGCCCCTGTCCGGTGTGTCAGACCCCATCGGTTTAGCCAAGGCGCTGGTGCCTCAGTGGCCTGAGATCCCACCTGCAGAGCCACAGCGAAACCAGTAGCCACAAAAGGCCAGAGGGTTTGTAAATAACAACATCCAGTGTTTCTCCTCAGCCAAGGGTATTGCAAACACAACAGTACCCTATAGATCATTTCCTTCTGCGTGAAGAGCCAAATGTCATATTTACTGTTTTATGGTTTTGCTGGCCTGGAGGGTAGGACTGGACTCCCAGTGCCCACACGGGGACCGGTGGGTTCCCTTCGTGTTCTGCACCAGCTCCATCATCTAGAGGACCAAGGAGCCAGCTGGGAGGCAGCATGGAAATATGAGAGACTTGGTAGGATTCAAAGAAAACAACTGGATTCTTAGCCCTGCTGGGAAGACTGCAGCCTTATGGCAGGCATTGAGCTTGTGCTGACCCAAGCAGCCCCTCTGTGGCTATGAGTGACCTGGCAAGGCTTGGTGAGGAAGGAGGAAGCCTTCTCCTGCCTTGAGCATGTCCTATCTCTGTGAAGGAGAAGGTCCTCCAGTGCTGTGTTAAGGCTGCATCTGCTGGGTACTCTAGAAATACTGGGTAAAATGAAATCCAGCACCAGTGGGTGCTTCAGCCTTGTGCTTTGCCACTGACTGGAGATGCATTTCACAGAGGTCTTATGTACAACCCAGTTAATTCAAGAGGGGTCTCTCTTCACTGGCTTTGGTGAACTCTGATTTTGACCCAAAGAGGTGGATTTTGTTAAAAGGCAGCAACAGAGAGCTAGGCAGGTGATACTGTAGTTTTTTGCATGTGAAGAAGACACGGTTCTCAACCACTCATTGTGCAAAACAGGTTAATATTCACAAATTGTCGTTGTTTGCAGCAGTTGGCTTCTCTGGCACCTCGCACCCTGTACACTTCTCACCTTTCTGTCGGGCCTACACCTCCCTTTGGCCCAATGTGTCCTAAAACACGGCTTGGCAAGGGCAGGTGACCTCAGTCTAGTGGGAATGGCTGTTTGAGGCATTGTCTGGAGCTCTGCAGGAAGCTCTTCAGAAAGGCTCAGCCTCAGAAAAATGATCTTTCTAAATTGAGCTCTCTGAATATTTGATATCTGCTTTCATATGATGCCAAGCTTAAAGAATTTAAAAGGCCAGTTAAGCCCTCTGGAAAATAATGGCGTGGAATAATGTGAGTTCAAAGAAGTTTGCTGTCTTTATTTTTTAAATACGGGGGGGAAAGAAACAGACTAGAACAAAATCCCATGTCCTGCCTGCTTGCAGAGTCAGGTTTTGAGAACGCATGCTGAGTTTTGTACTCGTAAATCATTATTTATCGCATTATATTGCAGGGATACAGAATATTATTAAATGATAATATTTTAATATTAGTTGAAAGATTGAGTTTTCTGGGTTTTGAAGGGAATTTTTCTTTTAAGATAGCTGTGGGCATGATAACCTAAAAGTGTTTTTCCTGTAGGACACTTTCTAGTCTGTCATAGATGACTTTAAACTTTTGTAACCTTATTATTTCTAAAATGCAATACTTAGCTTTGAAAGTGTTATTCCATATTTTTGAGACTTACATGGAAACCCAGAGTGAGTAGAAGCATGCTGGTGAACAGCAGTGCCCCCTGAAAAGATTTACGGGCACACACTAGTGTTCATGCTGCAGGCTAGCTCCATTAAATCAAATCACATTGAAGTTAAATGCATGTGTAGGAAGTCTCTTGAGAACCAGGGCCTTGAGCCAGTGCCAGAAAATTATCTGGCATTGCAAAACACAGTTTACTGGCACCTTTTTGAAACAAGATGATGGTCTGGGAGGCGAGGCACAGGAAGCAGCAGGCTGTCGGAACAGGCTGGGAGAACCTACTTGGACCATTGGGGTCTTGAGAAAGATGGGAACCCCCTGCAGGTATGTCACGGAAAGCTTTGACCTCATGTAGCAGAGTGCTGCTGAGCTTTAAAAGCTGCACATCAGTTGTTTACTGGTTGCTTACAGCAAAAGGGTTTAATGCCATTCTGACTATCTTAGATACTTTATTATCTTTAAATGTTTTTTCCCACCTTGGCCGTTGAAAATAAACTGATCACACCATGAGAATTTTTGTGTCATGCAAAGACTCTATTTGTTTAATTTCCTAAACCCTCATGTTTCAGCAAATTTGGCCAAAATGACCCTTTAAGCCAAAGATCTACTATGCTTGGCTGCACTTACGCCTAGGGTTGCTGAGACAGAAGGGATCATTGGCTGGGTTTAATTACAGCTCATCCTGGCTCAGATCAAGCTTGTCTGACCCTTCGACGCTGCTCATCAGTTGGTTTGTTTCTCTGGGGTGCCATGGGTGCCTGCAAGCACTGCAGAAGGGGGTGCTGCTTGTGGAGCTGGGCCCCAGCACCATGCTTGCTATCATTAAGAGGAATGGGAAGATAGTAATTTATCTCAGTGAAACACGACCAGGTCACATAAGAAGAACAAGAGTCTTTACCTGGAGAAAAGTCTGGGTCAGAGATGGGTTTGTTTGTGTTTGGTTTGGCCATAGCCCATCAGACCCATTCCAGCACATACTCCACATGAGCAGTCTCACCAGCAGCTTAAAACTAAGTGCGTGCTTACTTGCATTTTGTCTTACCTTGAACCTTCACATCGATCTGTTTTCTTCCCCCTGCCTCCTCGCTGAGCTTGCCCCAGCTGCTGTGGGATTGCGCTGCTGGCATGCCAACACAGATGGCAAGATGCCAAGGGAGGGCTTGTGGTCATGACAGCCTTGTCCCCACAAGGGTTCAAGGCCACTCAGGCTTTCGAAAGAAGTATCTCGGGCACGCAGGTTTGTTGGCGCTGCATCCTTTATGAAGCATCTCTTCCTATTCCAGCAGCACAGCTCTGGGAGAGACTCCCAGAGACACTCTTGCCCCAGCGTGTTTTTGAGTACTTTACTCAGTCTATTTTTCGGAAGTCCTTAATTGCCGATGAAGAATTCTACTTGGCAAGTGTTAATTGTATTTATCTGGGGAAGGGGAAAATATAATTCTCCTGAGGAACATGCTGTTTTTATAGCTTAAAAATAAATCTGTTCAAGTAATTAGGCAGGTGACATTTCACATTCGTTGCTGTTTTAGCCTTTAAATCCATAGACCTTTTCCACAGGCAAGAAGTATGCCAGAACAATTGTTCTCATTGGTGCTTGATGCCAGTAGGATGTGCAGGAAGAGTCATCCATTTTGTAAGAAAAATGTTTTTTGCATTCTGTCAAATGTTCCCCCCTGCACCTTTCAGGTGTTAACACAGGATCTTGAGCTCATTTCTCCTTAAGAGGTAGGTTACTGAGGAAAGTTAAATAATCTGTACAACATTATATTTAGTAACCAACCCCCTGACAGCTTTTTATAAGATAAGCCTGCTTTGGGAACAAGCAACAGTAACCCATTATTTTCCTATTTGCGTATTAATAAGCAAGCACACCTGCTGTTACTTGGGATGAGAAAGGACTGTCTACTTGACTCTACAGACAGAGCAGTTTGTTGGCTTCTCATCTAGGAAATGCAAATCTTGTAACTCTGATCTGCAGTTTGTGGAAGTGTGGAATTCATCTGCAAAGTGGTGATTATTCTGCTTGAAGTTGGAAGTGATCTGCCTAGACTGGCACGAGAGATAGGCTGCGTGGGCTGAAGCACGGTAGGAGTTGGGGTGAGAATTGTGATTTTGTTCAGGGATGACATTCTTGAAGTTGATGATAACTTGCAGCTTGAAAATCAGCGTAAGTAACACTGGTTTCACTATCAAAGTCTGTCTGTGCCAGTGATGGCAAATTTATGCACTGTGAGCTACGTCCAAGATGTCAGTGAAAAGAAAGTGAGAAGAAAAAAAGTAATTATCAATAGGCTTACATTGCCTATATGGGGATTTTCACCTTCCCTGGAGAAGTTTTGGAAGTCACAAATCAAAAGGGATTGAAAGTCTTTCACCTGGTGTTCAGAAGTCAAGGTCCTGTAGCTGTGAAGCACAGGATACATTCGCTAGGCACCAGGAGAGGCAGCGGCGAGGCTTCTAGCCGTCTTACTGCAGGAAGGATCTCTTCTGTCTGCTGGCCAAACGTTGCGTGGGCTTCCATTGGGCATTTCTCCTAGTGTGGGCATGAAGAGTTGAGATGATAGAATGAGAAAACTCTGATCAGCCTTTCCCTCTAGATAGATATTTCCCCCCATATAAAGAGTTATTTCTCTTTCCTCGAAGAGAACATCTTTACCCTGTTGAATAAAATGGAAAGCTTAGCACTGTAAGCAAGCAATCCCTAAGATCTGTGCTCATTTTTTTGACTTTTTCCACCTCCCTCAGCAGTACTAATGGCTGGAGTTCTCTCCTGTGATGTGAAATCTGTTTCCTGGGTTTCCTCACCTGTAGGAAAGACCAGATGTCTGTATTTGGGAGATGTTCGCTAGATACAACCCCTTCCCATCATGCAGAATTTTCATACTGTGCCTGAGGAATCAATGAACCACAACTGGGGTGATCCTGAGGAGGTGGCATTGTTTTAGTAAAAGAAAATTAACCTGCCTGTCATCAGTTAGAAACAGCTTTTGTCTCAGGGGAAATGCAATGACTAATGTTGCCCACTTTTGCAAGGTGAGACCCAGGAGATGAGGACAAAAGGGAGTGCTTGTTTCTTTCTAGTGGCATCACTCTATTAGTGCAATTTTAGCTACAGTCAAAAACGGGTTTGTAAAATGCTGAGCTGCCCTGTGCATTCCCTGCTGTAGCCCTCTCCTTTCTACACAACACACAGAGAATTTTAACTAGAAATTTGCCTTTGTTTTCTTGATCCAGTGTACTGTTTCCTCCAGATATTATCTGAACATAAAAAGTATGACGTCAATTGAGGTTCCAGAATTTCCAGTATGAAATGCATCTGCTGGAGGTTTTTATTTATCTTTTGTCTGCTTTTGAGTAGATTGAGCCAGATCAGTGTTTAATCATGATTAAGCCCATTGTAATCTCTGTTCTTTATAAAATCCCTCTTGGAGCAGAGCAGGTTGTTTATTTGTGAAAGGTTATCCCTAGGAGCTTTTCGGTGTTTGAAAGAGAGGTGCTGTTTTCCATTTGCAGGGCTAAGCATAGGCACATCGCTTCTTGCTGGTGTGGATATAAATATGTTTGTGTGTGCATTTGCTATGGCAGTTGGAAGTGACCTATAATATGCCTTGGCATGGAGCAGCTGGTCACCCGAGGCCATTTGTCTGGCCTGTCACCATTTCTTTGGTAAAAGCACCAAGTGGCTGGTCATGCAGTCAATGCTGCCCTTGGCAGGCAAACATTATTCCCTAGGTATAAACCAGCACTGGCATGGGAGCTACCATCAATGTCTCTTCCAGGAAGAGCAGGGAAGGGCCATTGACACCCCGTCTGCAGGGTGAGGGTCTGCCACTGTTGGATCTGTTGCCTGTGCAGCCAAAACATCCTGCACTGTTGCTGCTGTTCAGTTTTTTAGAGAGTGCAGTCACGCAGCAGTCCCAGAGAGGTAGGGAAGAACTGTTATCCTTGATTCATGGAGGTGTGCTGGAGTTACAAGGAACTAGCATGATTTTGGCAGTGTCACCTACGATGACTGACTCCGAACAGAGTCGGGAAGTGAACCTCAGTCTCCTGAGTCCCAGGCACTCTTCTAACGCCAAAACAGTCCTTCCTCTTTGATGTGAATTTTTTTTACTGCAGCAGACGTGTACCCCAGAAATGCAGTTAGCTCAGGACTGAGTCTTTGTGTGTGTATTTTTAACTGCCATAATCTCCTGTACAGTGTGAGCCCTGCCTTGCAATCTTGCTTTGGAGCTGCTGGTTAAAAAAGATTATAACGCAGTGGGCAACAAATTAATTAGTTGCTGTAAATGAGTTATATTTACTGCTTGTTCTTAGAACTATCCTTCCCAGAAAGAGGTTGACCCCTCTGAAACTTAAGTACGTTTGGATGACCTCTAGAGTCAGATAAGGAAACAGCAGTCTCGCTTTCAGAGAACAGGAAAAGGAGATGTAGGACAGGAAAAGGAGATGTAGACTTGGCCACTGACTCAGTCAGGACCTTTGATCAGTCTCTTCCAGCCCTGTTGCTGCTTCGTTTTTCTGTTCCCCATTTCTAGAGAGGAGAGGGGGGAGTCAAGTCTATTACAATCTCCTTGGCCTCATTCAGCCTTGGGAGGGACTTCTGCATAATTTATCAGCTGAAGTAGGTTCTCCTGCCCTGTTCCTTCAGAGCCACCATGGAATCAATGACTGACCACTCAGAGTAAGAGGAGATCATTCCAAATAGTCCCAACTGATTTTATTTTAATTCTTTTTCTCACCTTATTCCCTATTACTGACCCTTTTGCTCTCCCACACCCTTCCTATATTTCTCCCTCTCTCTTTCCCTTGTCTTGCTTGTTTATCTGAGTGCAGGTTATACTCAGGGGTGCAAAGTCTTGTTTTTAGACTTCACCCCCTGGGGCCAAGAAATCTCAGAGTGAAGGGAAGTATAGCTGTTACCGTGAAGGAACCATTTTTGGCTGAGTGGAGCTGGAAACATTGTTGACACCATTTCTTGCAATATGGGAAGCTTCCTTGGGATTATCCCATGCACTAAATTTACTTAGGAACCCTGCAGCTGTACAGTGTTTTAAGTTTTGTTTGTGGGTGGTAGAAGTAATAGGGGTCCTTAGTCAGTCCTTTTTCCTGGCTTTCTTCTAGAAGATGGCAGAATGCAAAGCAAGTTCATAGAACAGGACCGGTTCTGAATAGCCAGCAATTTTGGGGAAGGGTGGAGTTTTTTTCCTTTTTAATGGATTGACATAGCAGCAGGAGTGTTTTAATGTTTAATGTCAGCCCAAATCATTGTTTATGTGGGTTAACTAATGCACATACTCTCTATGGGGAGCCAGAGTCCATTGCATCTGTTAGAGCAAAACTTTGGTCAGGGTTGGAGGACAGTCCCGTAGACTCTGTGGAGGGTGTGCTAGTGAGTAAAGACAGAAAACCATCTATTACTCATGCAAACCTATAAATAAAGAATGTGCTATTTCAGAGAGGAATCTGTCAGATTGGGCTCTTTAAATTAAGGGCTAGAGGTGTGAAAAAGAATGTAAGAAGCGTATGAAATTTTTTTTTAAAAAGGTGAGATGACAAGTCCTAATGCTAGCAGTCTGGAAGAGATCCTCCCAATAATAAGCATCCAAAAAAAAAGGTAATGGACTAGGATGCGAGACAGATTTAAATAACTTTACAGAAGGTGGCACAGTGTTCTGTACGGTGGCGTAATCAATGCCTGAAGGAAGAATAAATATTTGAGGCTGGCAATAGTTGTGAGTCATATTATATATTTTTCTCTTCCTTGTTTTTGCGCTCTTAGCATGGGAAAGAATGCTTGCTCTAAGCAGAGATGTAAATCAGTTGGGGAAAATGGTAATACTAACAGTAGGAAAGAAATGGATGGAAGTAACATGCCCAGTGAATAACTACTTTTGATGCAAGGCTGTGTAGAGGTGGCCAAACTGTGACCTTGTAAAAAATGAGGGCCAAGCCTTTTTCCTTGTGTCAAAGCAGTTTTCTTAACACACTGCTTTTATTCCTTCTCATACTGCACATCACGCTGTCCCATCTGTCTTTACCACCATGTCTATGCCAGAAGGGCACAATTTTTTAAATAAAAAAACTACGAAAAAAACCAATTCACTTGCTAACACCTCTGGAAATGAGTAAATTTTTATCATGGGAATGGAGAGAGCCCTAGTTATCTTATGTGCTTAAGCAGCTTTCCTTGATTAATAACATTCAAAACTGTGATTACCCTGTTCCCTTTTGGTTTTGTTTGTTCTTTTGTATTACCACATTTTTTTCCCTTCCTCTTTTCCTCTGGCTGAAGGCTATGTTCAGGTAAGGAGATTCAGATCATGGGAGATTGCTATAGCTCACTGGTTGGCTTGTTTGTTTGGGTTTTTTAATTGGTAAACAAGAAACCATCTCTTACCACTTTAGGATCTCATGTTTCATACGATGATTTTCTATTTGCTTTCCATATTAAGGGCTAGGTTCTGATAAACTGATTTTCACCTATTGTAGTCCCAGTGGTTACTGGGTGAGTAAGGTTGTACTTGGTAGTACGGTTTTACACTGCACCACAGAAATTGGTTCCTGAGTTTCATGTTTCATACGAAAAGAATCGGCCCCAGGATTAAATTAAAAAGAAAAAAAAATAAGAGGGATTCTCAGGCAGCCACTGACTCCTGGTTGCCCAGTGCCTTATATCTAGTCCAAATGAGCACGCAGCTTACGTCTCCGCACTTCTACTGCCCAGTCCATGGCCTTGCAGAGAGGTGGTTGTAACAGGTCAAAATGAAGTACGTGTGCTCTGGCTAAATGTGCAGTAGCTCACTTTGTGCAAGACTTGGATCTCTTTGTGTTGGTCACTGCTTGAAGCAGTAGCTGTAGTAATACACTTACAGTAGTATTTCTAAAATAGCTGATGCCACATTGCTCTAATAAACTCAAGGATACCTTCCCTAAACATTACACACGTGTATTTCTGGTGGCAGAAGTGGCAGCAAATGAAACTTGTCTTCTTCCTTGGGAAATAATGAGTTGGCGAAAAAAACATGAAAAAGCATCTGAGTATTTACAGCAGACAACATAGTAATAAGTAAATAATTCAGTCATGGAGTGGCTATGATTTTAGCACAGCTAACCAGTTGAGCAAACCGTTTTATGACAACGTAGTGAAAATGTTTGAACTTAAGCACTCATCTCTCGTAAAAGCAGCTTGGTGAAAAAGACAGCCTCATAGTCACGAGGGCTTCTTTTTATTCTTATATCACATCAGTTCCCTTAGCATGCCGTTATTGCTGTTAATGATTATACTGCCTACTTATGCAGAATAAAACACTCTCTTGTAAAGGCTTCAAGAATAAATTGCAAAGATTTGTGACTATCCTTGAGCCTTAATTCCTGTATTGTGTTTAAAAATAAAGAAAGTCCTTATGGGTACAAAAAGAAGTAGTCAGGAAATGTCTTCTGCAAAATGAGTCTGTCCCATGACGTACAGTACAAGTACAAGCTCAGCTTGTGAATGGAAACATGGGAAATGAAGAACCCACAAAACTTCTCCTACACGGAGCTTGGCAAATATGGGTGCTCTCTTCCATAGCGAAAGGGCAGTGTAGGTTTCCACCAAGCATCTGTGAAGACAGCTTCTCATAAAATGGCAAACTGGCTGAAAGATGTTACATACCCCATTTTGACAGTAGGTAGTTGAGCATCCCATAATTCTTCAATAGTGGCCCCAGCTCTTAAAATATGTTAGGGGAGTTACCGCGTTGCCTCTTTTAGTTGTTGTTGTTTTGCTACTCTGCACCAAAGGTTTCTGTGTCTTCCTTTTGAAGATCTATAAAAAGACATTGTTTATATAAATAATCAAATAATCACTTTTTTTTAGGATGAAGGTAGGAGCGCATGCCAGTGAATGATCTGCATTGTTGTCCCGGGAACACTATGATTAAAGGCAAGCAGAGAACTGGTTTTATGGGCGACACAGTCTGGGTTTTTTAATCATATATTCAAAGATAAAGAAAGTAATTTCCTCTTAGGTATCACAAAAGAATTAAGCAGTTGGGTGACTGGTGAGCTGTAATTCATCTGTGAGGGCAGTGTAGAAACTCACTGCTAAATTTTTCCAAAATAAGTACTTGAAAAGGAAAGCAAATAACTTGGGAGTGCAAACTTAGGCTCCTGCCACTCCCCAACTGATCCTGTACAGCCTGACTTTAAAAAAAAATCTGATTTGATTCAAACAGGTTTGTATATGGAAACAAATCATTACACACTTTTGATAATTGAGATAATGTTAAGCTTATCAGCATAATTATTTCCCGCACATTCATGAAGTACAATGGGTGAGCAACACAGCAGCGGCAGGAGAGAGGCGCATGTCCGGCTGGATTCACATCCACAGGCCAGTTCAAACCAGGGCCAAGCTCATGAAGGGGCTCAGATACCTGACACAGGAAACAATGTCTTCACTTCGAAAAACTTTCCAATCCCGCCAGGCATCCTTTAGCTGCTACCTAACCCCAGGGGTGCCTAAATGACGGAGTCCTCTGATGCTTTGCTTTCACACTCCTCACGTAAACGGAGCGGTGCCTCTCTGCTGACCCAGAATTACCCCCGCCTGAAGCAGGCAGAGCAGACCTGGACAACTTCGTTTCTAGCCTATGTATAGTTGGGCTTGAAAAATGAGCCTTTCTCATCTTATCTCCTCTGAGGAGCTCTGTCTCAGAGGTTCCCATTCTTAAGTATTAAGCTTAGAAGTGGTCTTTGCAGCAAAGCCGGGAATGGGGGTCACCATGTGGCTGCAGGGCAGTGAGGCTGCAGTGCGGTAAATGTTTGCTCTCCGGATCATAACATGGTGTCTGGTGCACTCATTTCAGAGCTGAGTGAGAATCTGATTCTCAGAGGAAGGAAATCTTTCCTCAGTGGGTGTCTGTCTGAATTACTGGGATGCTCTTTAAGAAGCAGAAGCAGCATTTTTCCAGGAAAAAATGAGTCCTGCTCAAGTTGATGAAAAAGCCCTAGGTGTCTTCAGACGGACCAGGACTTGGGACCCCAATATGCACGCACGTTATCCCAACAAATGAGCTGTGTATGTCCATAGCGTGCAAAGGCACAGAGGTGATGACTGTGCCTATAGGTGCTGTGTTATTTCTGAACAAAGACACCGGTTGAAGATTTGGCTGTGCTGAAGGGCTCTGCCTCACTTTTGCTGCTCACAGTGAGTTTATAGACCTCTTTGAAGGATGTGTTAGATAATGTTTCTGAAGAACGTGGAGGACGGCAAGGATTTATTCGATCATCAATCTGGATGTTTTGGTTTAGCTCTAGGAACAGCAAACCAGCACATAAAGGATGGGAAGGTATTGCCCCAGGTCTCAATGACCCAGTGCGAGCAGGACACGCTAGCATGGCAGAAGGGGCAGATAAGCTTTCCAGGAGTAATTCTGTGGCTGCTGCACTTTCAGTAGATTGGTTCCTTATCTTTTTTTTTCATCCTATAATTTTTCTCCTAAACTTTATATTTTTTTTATTATTTCTTCAGCTCTTAACTTCATTGCAGAATTATGTACAATTATGTACAAGAGGGAGAAGTAGAAAACTTTTTCCAACACTGATGTATGGCTGAGACTGAAACTGGTTCCCTGGAGGGGCATTGCTCTCCTTTGAAAACACTCATAATTATCTGTCTAGCAGCCCCCCATCTGCTTGCCAAGTTTTATTTGTCTTTATGTAATATCAATACTTGAACAACACAAGCAATAAATACTATGCAGTCTTTAATGAAGCCTTCCTAGAAGGGACTAGTTGAATGGGCATGTGAAAAATGTTATATCTTATCATAGAGCCACCATGACTTTCCCTCGTGTTATTTATACGGTTCCTCTGAATAGAGTTTGTGAGTGCATCCCCCACACCGGTGGATACATCTATTTCTTGTGTGTGTATTTTTTGGCTACTTTTGCAAACAGGAAAGGGGTACGCTCAAGGGAAAGGTAAACAAGCAATGAAGGCCTGAGACAACACTGTTGTCAGTGGGAAATGGGATCCAATGTTGAGTCTCTGTTTCAGGCTTTAGCAATAATAACGCTTACTTCCTTGCTGTTACATTTGGTTATAGGAAAATCTAGATGTAAGCAAAAGGCCTGATGCTCCTCTGTGTTCCCTTCCTTAGTTGTTCCTGCCTGTGGGAAGTGGATGCAGTGTTACTCAGCTGCAGAAGTGCTCTGAGCATCCTGGCCCCGCTGCATCTTGCATCCCCTCTTGACTTGCCTTGCGCTGCCACATGATGGCTGCACCAGGACAATAGTCCTGAAGCCTTCGACCTTTCCTTACCCCTACCTCAATAGCCAGTTCACTAAAATGCAACACCCACAAATCTCTGCACCCCCTAACTCTGTCTCTTACTCCTTGCAAACGTGATCTAACGAAAGACTCTTCTTCTTCTGGAGCATCGGTGTCAAATCAGGATGCTTTACTTGAACACCAAGGGTGTTTATTTCAGGTTCTCAGAAATATTTGTAACTTTTCTGCTCCCAGCTTTCTAGGTCAGGCTTTATTAGGGTGCACCAACTGTAGCTGTGTCCCGTATGTGGTAGATTGGATTAGGATTACAGGCCTTCGAGTCTGCTTTTTCAATTGGAAATGACAGTACAGTTGGATGAATAAAGAAAAGAAAGGATAATGTGCTTTTAATTAATGAACATTAAATGCATTAATTCCAGGAACATGATTTTTAGCTTATACAATACCCAGTGATGGAGCAGGGAAGGCATATATATATTAAAGGATGGGTTAAAAAAGGGCAGTGCCAGATGGTCTCATGAAGCCACTGTCAATTTTGTTGTATCTTCTGTCAGAAATATATGAGATCGTGTTTCAGGATGGGACTTTTATTGGAGAGGGTTGGGGGGCTTCTCCTCAAGTGCCACTGAACAATTTACAAGGTGTATCTTGGAGCTCTTCTGTTCACCCCTTCCTGAAACACCAAGTCCGTAACTGGGAGATGCTCTGTAGTACAGAGCAGCCCTTACCTTGGTGTTTTCCAGCCCATGACCTGCAGATTCCTGCGGTCCATGAATGACTATTAAGAGGTCCATCCAAAGTAACAGGAAAGTGAGCCCACTACCAGAAGACTTAAATTTTTCATGCACAGGTACAGATTTCTACTTCAAGATTTATCCAGGATCTACAATTTGTAAAAAGGTGGTGAATTCTGACTTAATAATATTGTTTAACATCTTTTTTTGCTGGTCAGGGTCTCCTTTTCAACTCTTGCCAGCTCCTACACTCAAACTCCAAGTCTCTTTCACCATGACAGTGTCAAGTCTTTACTAATATGACGCCTCAACATAGCTGAAATGATAAGGAATTGATAGAAGTTTCATATGCATCTCCGGTACTGATTAAAGCTGCTCCCTCTAGCGCCTGTTAAAAATAAAGAAACTGTGTATATGTGACATTTACAAATGGAATATTTATTTCCTAGCTCTCATCTCTCCTCTTGGTTAAGGGGAACCAAAATAACCTTTGCTTTGTTGTTTACTGCAGTGCCCTTTTGGCCTGAAATCTTCTGTAGTAATTAACCAAAACAGACAGTTAATTGCTTTGAGTGCCTTTGTAAAGTTCAGGTGACGGTTACTGCACTGAGACGTACCGTCCCATAACAACAAGCTCACTCTGGAAGCTCCTCCTCACTCTTCCTTCTCTCCTTGCCCTCCTTACAGCCTCTGCTCTGACTCCAGGTCTGAAATGAAAGTGTCCTCCAAAGAGAAAGCAGTAGCTAATAAGAAATGTGTAATTTATTAAGCCCCAAGACATTGTTTTCCTGGGTCACTTTTGGTTTCCTTAGGGTTTAGGAGCAGTACGCCCTCTTTTCAAGCAAAAGATGCTCACCTTGAGGATGGTCACTGGCTCAGTGCGGTCCCCAGTGCTGGTATTACAGAAGTAACACTTGACAGGCAAAGGTGTTCAGCACGGAGTGGTGTCATCCTCTGGAAAAGACAACCCTGCTGTGCCTGATTTGGGACTAGCTGCACAAATAGGACCCTAAAAGAAAACAAAGATTAACCAGGGCATCCTGAACAAGAGGTGGTGAGATCTGCTCGTGGGCTAGCGCAGGGTGCTTGCTGGTAGCTCTCCTGGTGTGCAGAGTTACTGTGCTGGAAGAGATTTAACTTAATGCACAAGTTAGATGCTCTCGCTGGCAGTGCTTGGAGTGTCTTGGGGAGGCAGGTAGGTGTGTTAGGGAGTCTGTAACTCCCTTGTGATCTCCTGCATGTGCCAGCCCAACATGTGTTCTTCTCCCTGCTCCCAAATTAGTCCAAGACCCCTTGCTTTCCCCTCTCCAGTCCCTCCACAAGTGTGCATTTCCCCAGCTTCTTCCAACTGCCCTCCATTCTTTTCCAGTGTCAGTCATAAGCTCGTTCCTTCACCCATCTCTGCTTCTGGAGGGGCTGGAAGCAACAGGCACTGGCTCCGTTATCAGAGTGGACAAAGAGCAATTACGTCTTTGGATCCTCCCTTCTTGGGAAAATGACGTGTTGCTGATGAGCAAAGGCAACGGGGTTTGTCCCGCTTCCTGGGGTTGTGGCCCTTGTTGGCACTTTGCATGCCAAATGGGGGCAATGGGCAGGTCCCTGCCACAAGGGGGTTGACCTCTCAAGAGCACAGGCTGCTCTTTGCCTAGAGCGTGCCTGGAGCCTGGTGCTGTCATGTTCCTGCTCCCCAACAGCACTGCCTGTCCCACAAAAACCAGCACCCAGCTGGAAGAGAGACCACGGTGGCATAGGTGTCATACAGGGCATCCTTGTAAATAAGCCCTGGTGCTGTTGGTATTATGGTATGTGCATGAATTTTGACCCGGTATGTGTAGGATTTAATGAAGAAGCTGACTGAATTCCAGGAAATTTGCAGCCTGAAAGACTCTAGAGAAAAACAAAACCAGAACTATTTCCTTAGGAGTATTTTGGGAAAAAATAAAAAAAAGGTGTTCTGATTAACTGAGAGTTTAATTTTGATTTTTCTTTACCACTTGAAGAACTGCTCCTCAGAGGGATTGGTGTAGCTCTAACTGAGTTTTGCAAAGGAGGAAAGGCATTTTTTTCATTCCCAATGTGGGCTAGGAGTTGTCTGTGTATTTTCACTGTACAAGGGAAAGCGTATTGTTGTTTGACGTTGGGTTTTGTGGCAGAACAACATGATCTGAGAAATGCCCTTCTCACTTCAGTAAAAAACCATGACCTAAGCAAGTATGCTGTCACAGCTTCAAAATCTGTGTGCCTGTAAGCCCTGGAAAATGGGCACAGATTAAAGTCAGCTGCTGTAGGCCAAGTTCTCTGTTGCTGCAACTATACCCAGAATGGGCTGACAGCTTTTTTCTGCACAAACTGAGTAATCTTATTTATCATGTTTTTGTTTCAGCAAAGTTAAATCAAGGCCTTAAAAAAAAAAAAATCAATTTGGAGGGAACAATATACCCAAACTAGTTGACTGCAGATGCTCTTTTTAATTAAGTGATGGTTTCTGTAGGATTTATTCAGTCCTGTCGTATACTCTGTGCTGGCTGGACTTTCTAGGCAGCTGCAACCCAGAGATAAGTTAACTCTTTTGTCAGGTTACAGCTGAACTCCTAATTTTAACAATTCTTTTTTGCTGATTTAAGCTATTTAAATGTTAGAAAACTCATTCACCAAATTCATGCTCTTTAAAGTCATCAGAATGACATCAGGAATTAATAACTGTTGCTGTCGTGATTTACTGTGTTTATTAGAGTAGCACCTGGCAATCAGTTGAGAGCAGAGCTTTGTTCCCAGGCCATGGAAACACCCTGCGTGCCTTCTCATTTAATAAATCAGCCCATCCCTAGCGCTGCGTGAAGGAATATAATGGACAATAATGCGGCATGTTAATGTGGCATCTTGATAAGAAGCCCCAGCCAATCTCTGCATTTCAGAAAACTGTTTTAAAAGGTATGCCAAGCATTTTCGCTTTGGGTGTGCAACCAAAATGACTCTCAGCCTTCTGAGGCAAAAAAGGGTTGCTGGGTTGCATGTATCTGAGATGTCGATGCTTACAGCTTCAGCCTCCAGGATGCTGAACTTGCAGACAAGGCAGTTAGTGAAAGAGCAGGGTTTGATTTTTATTTTTGAATCAAAAGGTAAAATAAACATGAGAGTAGCTGTCCTATCATTTTGCTGATACCCACGTAGGAAACACTTACAACCTTGCAGTTATTAGCTCTTCGAACTGTGTTTGGCATGTCTCACTGCAAAGAGTCAGTGTGTACTATTGTTTGTCTTGAAAATCCTTCTTTGTTAAATTGCTGCTTGATTTGGAGGGACGTTCAGGATACAAGATTTTGTCGGAGGATACTCTTTCACTGTGAAAACCTCTGCGTTTCAACCCAGTTTCTCCAGTGTCAGATGTAACTAAATGATGCGTAGTGAAAGTCCCTGTTGCTCTTTCACAGCAATTGCTTTTTATTAACCCCTTTCCCCATGGCTGGCACTGCAGCGTGCAGGTCCTTCGGCCCAGCCAGGGTGTTGGGCTGCCTCCTCTCCCTGCCAGCCTCCAGCCCAAGTCTGCCTGGACCTGGCATCAGCTTAGCAAAGGGCTGTAGCTCCTCCTATTAAGCTTTATTTTGAAACTCCTGGCAAAAATTATTCCATATTGTCCGCATCAAGGGCTTTCAGATTCCAGATTTTCCAGGGCGTAGGGGTTTTTTTTTTACTGTTTTGGTTTTTGTTTTGTTTTGTTTTTTATTTCAATCTCAAGATGTTAACCAGGTGGACCTGGGGGCTTTCCATGGTGTCCACACTTATAGTATCCCTGATCTGTTGGGTATTAGGGTGCAGCCTCTATAGCTCTGACCGTGTGCTTGGACACATAAAGGTGTCCGAGTGCTGTGGCTGTACAGCAGTGTACACGAAGCCTCTGGGGAACATCAGAAGGATATGCTGTGTGCAAGTGTGCAGCCAATCCGTTTGTGCACGGGGAGTCTCAAGCACGTGTCCATGGCATAAAGCCAGAGGAGCCTTAAGCCCAAAATGCCAGCTATTGAGCTTGGCCTAAACCCTTCCTCTTGCGTTGTGCCAGTGGCCTTGGTGTTGGAGCGGAGTCAGCCATGCTATGGGGGCTTCCTGCCCCCCAGGAGGATTTGGCAGCTGTCCATGAAGCCTCCAGGGGTGGGATATGGTGTAGTCAGCATCTTTGGAGGTGGCACAGAGGAAACACCTTTCTAGTCAAACAAGTAGCTTTGGAAAAAAAAGAGCCTGAGTGAGAAACGTTCTACTCGCAGCATTTGCACTGAGTTATTTTAATTTTTATTTATCTCCAATTAATGTCCAGTTGGGGGTGAGTCAGACTGGGATGTGGCCCAGACCACCTCCTTCACGTGCCTTCAGGGAGGGCAGAGAACACAGCCTGTCCTCCCCAGTGTCTCTTACCAATGCCTCACTACATGCTTTATTTTGCAATTTTTTAAAAACCCTACAAAGCTGATCGTTTGTGGGTTTTTTTTCATCCTTTTCCTCTCTCTCTAGTTTTGTATGGAGCTGAACCAGCCGACGCTGCCAAACATCCGCAAGTGGAAGGGCCCTAGAGGATGTTGGAAGGGTGTTGTTTCCGAAAAACCCTCAGGCCAGCTACACAAGGTACATAATCCCTAAGTCTGAACTTTGGCTTTGCTTTTTATTCCCCCTCTAACCAAGGACATATTTGGAATGTTTAAGGCAAAACATTTTGCGAAACTTTTTTGGCAAGGTTTGTATCTCTTGTTTTTTAAGCTGGCTGTTTCTATAACTTTCAATTTGACTGTGCGATCGATTTTTTGAAAGAATTGTTTTCCTCAGCCTGTGGCACACTTGTAAGGAGGAAGGTGTGTGTGTTTGGGGTGGGTATGGTGGATAAAACCGGTATAGAAATATAGAAGAAAGGCTACACGGAAAGAGTCCTTGGTTTTGCCCCAGGCAGGATGCAGTACTTCTGACTTTTTTTGTGCTAGTCACCTGAGCTCATTCCCTAGCACAGCACTGGCTGGCATTCAGAAGGGCTCCCCATTTTCCTAGTTTGCAAGTGAAGACCCCGCAGAGGGGCCGTGCAGCCTGCCACCCTCAGCTGGAAGAGGAGCTTGTCTCACATGTTCCCCGAAGTGCTCTGCACAGGTGTTTAAAATGCTGTGGACTCCGTTTGAAATCTGCATTGTGCTGCACTGTGCTTTTCCCTGCGGCATCTTCTGCCATGGGAACATATATATGTACTGCAGTGAGGTACTGATTTATAAGGTGGTGACAGCTGCCCCTGCTACTCTTGACAGTATTCAAGGTAGAGCTACATTGGGCTGGACACCACTAACGGTGCCCAAAAGCAGTCTCTCCCAAGGGAAATCTCTCTTTTTTCCCTTTAAGGGCGCTAATGAGTTTTCAGAGCAAGGTCCTCCTCAGGCCCGAGCCTGTTGTTGCTGAACGGGATCATTCTCATGATGCAGTTGCTGCAGTGTGGATGTTGTTGTGGGGTAGAAGCAGAAACCGAGACCTGTCATGTAACGAATGGTGCCTAGCAGTACATAGGGCTGTCTTCATCTCTTCTGAGCGCTGTCGTTATTAAATATGTGGCTGCAGTTGTATCCTATAATCACACTGTTTAGAATCCACGTTTCCTTAGTTTGGCTTTTCCAAATCAGGTTGCATCACTGTTCACTGGTTTTGGACTGATGTTTTGGGAGGTGCACCTCCTTTTATTGCCCTTCTGAGTAAAACCCAAGAATGAGAAAAAAAACCCACAAACCCTAAACCAAAACCCAGCACCTGAGCAGCACAGGGATTGGGCGTCTAGCTACCACTAGATAGACATGGAGGGTCTGAATGTGGCCAAGGTTTAACACAATTCACACTTAATTCCGATGCAGAGTGCAAATACCCTTCAGGTCATTTTTATTCCTGGCTGGAGTTTTCCTTTAGAGATCTCTTGTCAGGCCAGATCATTAAAACACTGAATTTAAAACGTTGTGCAAAGCTGTTGAAGTTGTTCCCTCCGCTTTTTCTTTTTTTCCAAGAATTATTAATAATTGTCTCAGAGTTTCTATGTTAAATCCACAGTCTTAAGTCAGTTCTTTCTTGAGCTGTATTTCCAAAGATAACAATGACAGTTTTGACTATGGGCTGAGTAGATAAAAATCATCATCTACCTTGTTTTACTTGTAGGGATGTAAGGATGAATGGTTCCCAAAATTATGGGAGAAATCTGTGGCCAAGCTAAGAATAGAAATGTTACCTGCTGACTCTTCCTTTTAGCTGCTTTAACAGAAATCTGGCTGTGCTGGAGAACCCTCCACTAAGCCAAAAAATCTCTTCTACCCCTTGGGTTAGTTCATGAGTCCGTCAGGTTTGAACACCATGTACACCAATGCAATACAGTGAAGTAACACAGTGTCACCCTGAGTATACAGCATCTTTGGCACAAGCTGATCTCAGGATGCTCTACAGGGCTAAATAATGCAAAGTCGTGGATGGTGCTTCAGGCTCGTGCTTCCACGTGTCCCTGGCATTTGGCCTTCAACCAAGCAATGATTTTTGACCACCATGTTAATGTGAAATCTAGAGCCAGGAAATAGTGAACAGCTGTTGACAGCAGTTTTATTTTTCGACATCTTTTCTTATAGCAGTTTTCAGACCTTAGACTTCCGACTGGTGGGATGATTTTGTCAGTATTTTAAAGGTGAGTTACCTAAAGGAGCTACCAAAGGATTTTAGCCAACCTTAAGACTTTCTTTCAAGGCTCATGGGAAGTCAGCAGAGCAGATAACACTTATTTCAGCTGAAATGGAAAAAACTCTTCTTTGTGATGGGTTTAACTATGATTCGCTAAGGGAAGCAGGTTTGAATGATACCAAGGAAAACGGTGTCTGGGTGATGGGAGGAGAGGCTGACAGGCTTTGAAGTAGATACCGCTGCTGGTGTGACCAGGGTGGGCAGCTTTCCGAAAATGCCAATTCCACATCCCGAAGTAATCAAAAAAACCCATGCAGGCTGATAGAGCTGAAAAGAGCAGAGAGCTGAGCGTGAAACATTCGAGCTGGAAGAGAGAAGATTGACAAGGCTGAAAGGTCTAGACCAGATTTCATGCCAAGAGACGGAAGGAGCCCAGATATTTTTAGCTTGCGGGTGACAGAAGTCTGTGAGATGGCGTATAGTGTGGGGAGAAGGAACAACTGTGCGCAGCATTGTCTACCGCAAGCCCTAGCAGTTGCCCAGTAAGACTGAGAGGCATCGAGCTCAGGGTTAGACAAATAATCGTATGGGTAACAAACCACCTCGTTATTGACCACGCTCAGGAGAATTCGATGCCTTGCTTGGACTAGGAGGAAATGAGGACTGTATCAGCCCAAACACATGCACGAGAGGTGACATCTTTATCTTTCACCCCCATGACAGTCCTGAATGCGCTCCACCTGTATAAGGAAGGGTTCCTCCCACATCTGGTGGGAGTTTTGGCCAGGGTGAGATATGTTTTCACCTGTTCTCCTTATCTCCTACCGATAGCCTAGGATGCTGTTTCTCCTTTACACTTGTGCACAGTGAGTTGGGCTTCCTGCCTTCAGCAGGCGCCAAGCCCAGATATAAACCTGCATCATCTTTTACTGCCTCTGCATATTTTGGGAGTGATGTACGCCAACAGAAACAGTGGTACGGAAACTTGCGGGTGAAAGTTCCATCTAGGGGGCTGCATTTGGGCAGAATGTTTTGGTTTTACCTCCTTACGACTAGCTTTTCTCTTTCTTTTTTAATTCCAGGGAGTTGAATATTCCGGCTTCCTCTGGGATGCAACAGCTGGCATTGAACTGAAAGATGCCTCATCTCAGGAGAGTGCACAGACTAATGGCAATGGGAAGCACTCATATCCTTGCCCGTATCTTGCACATTTCAAGGTAACTGACCCTTGCAGAGTTTAGCTTGTATTAAAAAAAACTGGGTAAGACGGAAAGAGACACAGTCTTCTAACATAAAAGTTTGCGTGAGGTTCTAACCCATCTGATCACTTCAGCACTGTCTCATGGCTTGATTATAGAAAGGTGCTTGGGGGCCTTAATACGTATGGCAGATCACCAGAGTCAGTCCTTCCCTTGCTCCTGTGGGAGCAAACCCTGCCGCAAGGCAGCATTCGGGCACATGAGAGTTGGTGGATCTTCGGTAGCATCTGCAGCCACTGAGAGAGTGACAGAAGTCACCAGTCACCTTGTTGTGCTTTTACTAAATTAACACAGGAAGAACGAGGTGCGTATCCAGGAGCAGCCAGCCACAGTGCTGTGATTCTTGTCACTGCCACAAATTGTGAGTGGAGAGGGGTAAGCGTAGTCAAAATGGGTATATATAAATATAGAAGGCACAGTGCTCCTGAGAGACTCAGGCTGATCTCTCACATGTTGCTGACATACTGCAGAGTTTCCATTATAAAGCTTTTTCACTAGGCTGAACCCATCTAAAAGAACATCATGCATTTTGGAAACTTGTGCTTGAGTGAGCCTACAGCCTCCTTCTCCGCAGAGGCTGTGATGAAGGGGTCCAGTTTGGGGAACTTGACATCTCTGGCAATGCTTTGAGAGAAGCATTAATAAAATAATTATAGATTTAAAAATATTATTGTTGATAATTAATATTAATTAATTAATTAATAATATAAACAGGTCAATATTAGGAGCAAGTATTACTCGTGCCACATGACAAAGTGACTCCCAGAAGGTAACAGAAGATTGCAGGGAGCCAACAGCCCCTTTCAAGGTACATTAAGTTTCTTGGTTAGTCTCTGTGATGGGCCAGAGCTAATCACGAGAGTCATAATTAGCCTATGTAATGACCAAAACATTATTTGTAGCTTATTAACAACTGGTTTTGCACAAACTGATTTTCATAAGCAGCCAGCTTCTTTCTTCAACCGTGGTGGAAAGAAGCTGTTTGCTTATGCAAACCAGTTTCCCCAGAACTGAAAGGGTATCAGGTTATTGCAAACAGAGCTGCAAAATGTCTTCCCCCTCTTCCTCCCCAAACCAAGACCAACCAAAACACACCACAGACATAGCGAAGTGAGTCCTAGTCACCCAGACCTACTAGCGAAAGTACTGGGAACAGGCGCGTGGTTTTGCTTTGTGATTTTCTGTGCCCTCTCTGCATAGCATTGATTTCTCCTCCTTCCTCCCCCAGGTTGGGATGAATGATCTAACGCTGGTTAACCTTCATCTGGCCTTGTCACCCTCAGCAGGAGAGAATACTGGGAAGAACCATGACAGCCATAAACTGGCGGCCTTTGCACAGACTTTGCAGGAGACTCTGAAAGGTACAGTGGTTTTTTTCCTGCCAGCTATCACGTGCACGGTGGTCATCTTATCTACTCAAAAGGAATTTAAAAAAAAAAAAAAAATCTGTCTCAGTGCAGGTTTCACAAATATCATCATCTGCTTTGCATTGTCGTTACTGGTATTTGGATTTGAGTGATCCATAGCATGGCACTCTGCTCGTTGTCTTATAGTCTCTCCTAATTAACACAAAGAGCACAGGGGCTCCTACTGGCTTTGACACCATTTTTTCAAATGAAGTTCCTTCTGATTTTATGCTAGTGTAAGAGAAAGTTCAGCCACAAGAAAAAAAGACCCCATTTGCTTTGTGGAAATGACACCTACATGATATCAGAACAAAGCTTAATGGCTTTTTTCAAAATAAATAGTTTCTATATATTTACTTTTGGATAATTGGAAGCACTTTGGAAAACCCAGTGCAAATCAGGAGACGGCTGCTAATGAGAAAAGAGACCAGCAACCAAATCCTGCTTTTGTACCTGGGTATAATATGCAGGATATTTGTGTTGTTTTCAAATAAGCCACTCTGGGTTTACACCAGGATGAGGGACACCAGAATTCAGACCTGAACTTGAGCAACGTAATAGCCAGCTGAATTTCTTTACCTCATTTCTGAGAATTTGCTTCTTTCTTTGAAGCTTGCAAATTAAATTCAATTTCCTACGAAGCAGAACAGCACGTTTCAGGTTCTAAATGTTGCTGATCTTGTTCTTGCATGTTCTGTTGTTTTTCCTTTTGAGCTGCAAGAACTTAGTCAGAACTATTTTTAAGTGCTACTGATTTAAGTATTTGTCCACGTACCTTGAAATTGGAAAGGATGGAAGTCAACAAAGGGATTGTTTGTTTAATCCCCGAAGGCTGAACTGAGACACAGATAAATGTGTAGCTCTTCCGAAGTCAACAGAGTTGCACTTCCACTGCATCTAAATTTAGACTGTCGGTGTTAGGGCTTCTCTTTATTTCATGTTTTTATGTTCATACAGTAGGCACGTTACCAGAGCATGCTTGTTCTTGGCTTAGTCTCACAAAAGAAGAGATTCAGATTCCTCCAAACTTGTGGGATGCAGGTCTTGTTTCTCAAACAAATGGTAGTGCACGTGTTACCTTGGAAGTGCTGAATTACCCTGCCAAAATCAATGTCATACTTAAAATTACTGTCATCTTTCAATTTCTTCCAAATCAATCCATAAAATATGGGTAATAAAGACTGATTTTTCTGTGGGTACTGCAGTAAATTGGAGTTTCTGCTCCCATTTTGCTAACAGACGCCTACTCTGTTATCTTTCATTCTTACGAAGGGGCACATGAGTATCTGAGGAAATTTGGTTACTGTCCACAGTCTCCTGTAATGCAGAGCAGTAGTATCCCTATATTTCTCCCATCAGACCAGTGGGTCCTGGTTCCTTTTTTCCCCTCTTTCTTTCCCTTTCAGCAGTACCGGAGAGATGCAGTGGCTGTTGGCTGCTCATAGTTAATGCTCTGCAGCAGCCCTTCTGCCTTCTCTCAAGCATTCCACCTGTTCCATCTTCAGTGTGATGAGTACGGGTGGCACACAGATGCTATTCTGGATGTGCTGGTAGCACTTGGACCCAGGGACCAGGGTGTTGGCTTAGTCATCCTCTCCCATCTGGCTTGGCCATATTCCACAGATTACCCATGCCTTGGGCACTAGGCTTAGAAGACCTTGAAGAGGGGGTAGGGAGCCTATTAGCAGCCCATGTACCATCACATCCTTCTCATCACCTGCTTCTCACTCTCTCCAGGAATGATGTGGGGGTTTAAGGGTCTGTTTAATTCAAAAGGGACTCATTTGGGGCATGCGGAAATCAGGGAAAGCGTCCTACAGGTGTCTCTTTGGACTGCCACGAAGCAAAGGAGTGTTTCCCAGTTCCTGCAGGAAAGCAGATTTCAACACTGCAGACTTTCTACAGGCACTGAAAGTCCCTCAGCTGATTGTGTTGGCACACCAGTGCTCAGCTGCTGTGGCACAGGGCTGATTTAAGGCAGCACTTTGCTTTGCTGGCTGAGCCACCTGCAGACACTGCTAAAAGTTGCTGGTGCTTCAGTGAATTTGCAGAAGCATTTGCAAACAGTCTGGACTTTTTCTTCGCCTAAAGAGTTCTCCATTGACAAGGGCAGGGTTGCTTTGAGCCCGATGGGTCTCAATGTGATAGCATGGGAGCACACCTGAGAGGTAATGGGAGATACACCTGTCTGCCGGAGGCTGTCTGCCACCGCATCCCACCAGACAGAGGCTCTGGGTCCTTGTAGGACAGTGTTGTCTGTGGGAGGGACCTTTGCAGCAAAAGCTGGGTTGGTGAGGGAGGGCTTGCTGGTGAGTCCTGCGGGTGGAGGAGGAGGACCACCAGATGCATCAGCCGAGGAGCCTCTGGGCTCTGCTGTCCAGTCTCAAGGAGGAGGAGGAGGAGTGAACCCTTCCAGTCTCAAACTCTTGTCTCATCCAAAAGAGGAAAACCACGTCACAGCACCAGTAGCATTATATCAATTTTCCTCCCTCCCCCCACCCCCCCTCCCCCCATCTGATTGTAACTGTGGACATTGTGACTGCAGTTTTTGATCAGTTATCATCCCTTGTTCTGGGCAAGGGCATGAATTCTTCTGGAACTTTTGCTAAGTTTGGCCAAGAGCCGTTGGGCTGATCCATGAGACCCCTGAGAGCTGCAGCTGCTGTGTTGTGGCTCTGCTCCCTGCCTCTGCTGAGGGACCCAGGGGCGACCGATTAGGTGCAGTCACACACCCGGGAAGATCCAGGCAGGTTTCCTTCCTCCCCTCCCGCTGCTTGAGGTCCATCAGGATCTCAGGAGGCAGACAAGACCTGAAACTGCTGTGCTGCTGTGCATGGCTTTGCTGTTGCAGGAGCTGGCAGAGGCAGAGGCAGGGCTGAGAGCAAGCCAGGACAAGGGGAAATGAAGTTGCTGGTTATCTAGAAAATTGGTGTTACCTGCTTTTCCTGCTTAGCGCAGGGCTGCCTGGCCTTTTCCCTGGTGATACACAGTCATGGGGAGTCCCAGAAGCTCCTGTGAGAGGGGACCAGAAGCAATCCTTTTCCTCCCTGATGGCAAATTGGGTTTCAGCTTCTTTGACATGCCCCAGCCTATTCCATCTGTCAACTTTACGTGGCACTTTATGATTTTATGCTTAGTTATTCTGCACGCAAAAGTTTAAACAGGTGAAGAATACAGTGATTCCCTCCCTGGGCCTGCCTCAGGCTGACTTCTTACCTCCTTCTGAGCACACATCCAGGTGCTGGGTCTTTTAGCCTCTGCTATTTTTAAAGTGTCCAGAATGGAGCACAATTAAAACTTTCACTTGTGAGTATGGTTTTTTCATAGATTTCTCATGTAAGGGAAATAGGCTTGAGGATTTGTTAAAAGAAGTGTGAGTATTTTAAGAATAGAATAGAATAGAATAGAATATATGTTTTGTGTGGGATCGAGATACTGCTGTTAAGATTTTGGCCCCCAAGGATGTGCTCCAGAGGTTTCTGTAATGGCCTTTGCCCACTTATATGGCTGAGCTGAAAGTGTGGAAGGAGCCAAGTGCTGCCTGGGCCATTAAGCAAACATTAGTCCTGAAGGACTGAGATGGTGCGGTCGCATTTCAGGCTTCCCAGTCCTGCCAAGCGAGAGGTCTTGGGTTTTTGTGATGAGATGCGTGCAAAACTGCCAGCTCCCAGCAAGAGCTGTCGTCCCATTAGACAAGCACTGATTTTTCTTTTGGGTTCTGATGGAGCTTAAAATAGCTTAGGTTCAGATTTGGGGTTTTTGTTTCTTTTAAACGTGGGAAGGCCAGTGTAATGAACACTTTATAGAATAATATTTAATCCTCACATCTTTTCCAATATAATTTGTGACTTGCAAAGGGTAGAGAAACCACAAAAATGTTTCACTATCTTTTCACCGCCCCTCTGCATCTTAGCAAACAGCGTGTTTTGAAGTATATGTAAGTCGTATGCTATCAATCTCACTGCTCCCCTGCTCTTTCCCAATTCATCTTTCATGCAGTGCAAGACAGGAGTGGAATAGATTTTGTTGTTGAACTTGCACTCCCTCTCCTGGCTAGCTACATCTGCGGCAAAACCAAGGAGGTTTGGCAGAGCAATCAGTCCGTCCACCCCACCTCCTCCCACACTTCAATCCCAGGAAGGAAAAAGCTTACAGACTCTCTTAGTTCTCTTCTCTGAAGTCAGCTTTGGGATAATTTTTCATGCATTTGTGCCTCCTTTTAGCATCTTCCTCCTTTGCCAGTACCAAGCTGTAAGGCAGCAACATCACTGATCAGCTATCAGCATTCTTGAGTTTGTTTTATCAGACGTTTCTGGCAGTGGTTTGAGATGAGCACTGGGACATGTGCACTGTCCTCTTACCCCAGTGTACAGCTGGGATGACTCCATCTGCAGCTGTGGAGCTAGGAGAGCACACATTGTGGATATGAAATTAGGGTCCAGAGTTTCTTTTCTCACTTCATTAGGGTTGGAAATAAAATGTAACTGAGGTCATTTTCTATTCACATGACGACAGGATTTTTTTGAGGAGCATTTCAAGTCATTCCCTTTGTTTCTTTGAAAATTCAGCCCTAGGCAAAATCTAAGACATCCCAAGTTCAGCAGTGTCCCTTCAGTTGGCCAGGCAAAGGAAAGCTGCTGTAGTTGGTGTCCATGTGGTTTGTGAACTCATCTTCTGCCATCAGGCTTGCAGGCTGCTCCTTGGGCTTGTTCCTTGGGATTTCTTAAATGTAGAGGGTTAGAACGAGCACTGCACTTTTGGGACTCTGGTATTTACCAGCATAAGGCTGTGTCTTCCTGGAATCCTCACAAAATTGTCCTTGACTCTTAGAGCAAATCTATGAAAAGACAATGTCAGGACAAGTTAAAGCCAGTATGTGTTTCTTGCAGAAAAAGAAAATAATAAGCATACAAAGTCACAGATCTCTAAACACCTCTAAGACCAGAACTGCTCTTCTTTGAGTTTGTCACTATCAGTGAATAGCAAGCAAAGCATGCCAATGTAAATGAGATGATATTTAAAAACAAGCATGGAATGTGTACTGGCTGTTTTTTATTGTCATGACAGAATGGCCATGAGTAAATAGCCAGTGAAAAAGGCTTTAAACAGCATTTCTTTCAGGAGTTCAGAGTAAAGTCAGCTTTGCTACTCAGTATTTTGTATTTTTCCTCCTCACGTTTACCCTCTCTTGCACTTGTACTTTAGTGATGGATGTCCGTTCCTCCCATTCATTTCTATTTTTCCTGTTTCCTAGGAGAAAAAGACGTGATCATCCTCGGAGATTTTAACCAGGCCCCGGACAGCAGCGACCACGACATCCTGAGGAAGGAGAAGTTCCACCACCTGGTCCCTTCCAGCACCTTCACCAACATCAGCACAAAGAACCCACAAGGGTCCAAGTCGCTGGATAACATCTGGATCAGTCGGAGCTTGAAAAAGGTTTTCACAGGTAGAGTTGCTTTTTAGCGAGGTCGTATAACCTTTAGTTAGGTTAGCGGCATGTGCCAAATTTGGGCAATATTACTTACCTTTTTCTCTGTGATTCTTTTTCATGCAGGCCACTGGGCTGTTGTGCGAGAAGGTCTTACAAACCCATGGATCCCCGATAACTGGTCCTGGGGTGGGGTGGCTTCGGACCACTGCCCCGTGCTTGCTGAATTTTACGTGGAAAAGGACTGGAACAGGAAGGAGGTGATGCGGAACGGGAACGGGGTGATGGTTGAACGCAACGACTCCCACGCTAAGCATGAACGATGACGTGAACTTGAGGGTGCCTCTTCTGCTCCCCAGGGAGCAGTCGAAGGCTCTGTTTGCTCGCAGCTCAGCAGCAGAGCAGGACTGCCTCCCCTTCTCCCTCCTTCCTGCTCTCCTCCCCGTGCCTAGAAAGCATCAGTACTTGATTTTGGTGGCCCTGGCTTTGTGCCCCTCCTGGACAGTTGTGGGGTGTCTCATGGCAGTGGAGCAATCTGCAGTTTTTTCTGGGGACACAGTGGATATTTCCACACCTGGAGATTTGAAAGAGAATTGTACAGAAAATAAAGTGTACTTTTAATACTGTACAGGATCTTTGCGAAAACACAGCCGAGCAGGGCTTTGCTGTGAGGGTGAAGTGGGAGTGATGGTTATATTCGTCTGCCTCCTTGTAAATTGAGGGAATAAGAGAGGCCCCAGAAAGAGAGACACCGTGGAAATTCTTGGCAAGTCACAAATGCTGTTCAGCACTTGCAGAAGCTGCCGGAGCTGGTCCCTACATGACCCAAAATGAGGCCTGAGCAGTCCCTCTGGCTCAGCCTGGAGAGGCCCTGTTCCGCCACAGCCCCATGTGGATGTGGGCACCTCTTGTCCTTCCCTTCCTCTCTCCTTACGCGCCAGCAGGGTGCATTTTGCTCCAGAAGGGCTTCCTGGAGCTTGGCTTTGGCTTTTTGTTTGGTGTGCAGCAGGTAGTGTTGTTTTTTTCCTGCACACTAGCCTTCAGGAGCTGGGAAACCACCGACTTGTCCCTGTGCAGAACCTGATCCACTTCTCCAGTGCCCTTTGCTTTGCTCCCAGTTGGGGATCTCGCAGGAACATCCCTTGTTCTCTGGCTCTGCAGCTGGCATCAAAGAGGAGATATAGCCCTGAATCTTTGTCTAGGAGTCGGTGTTCTGAGCAGGTCTCTGAATGGGGGGAGAAATAGGTCATGTGTTGGTGGAAGGTCTATAGATGAGCCCACATTGACGTGATCACTGCAAAGGCTGACACACGTGTTGCACCGACCTCTGCCCATTGATTTTTTAGGGGTTTTCAATTTCTCCCTCTGGAAGACCAGGCAGTTATGCATCACTTTCCCGAGCTTCTTTGCTGCATAAACCTGGTCCAGGCACCGCAACAGGGAGTCTGAATGCAGCGTATGGTCATCATGCATATGGCAGGGATGGGGTCTGCTTCTCAGGTTTGTTTCGGTGCGTGTCCTGGGTGGGAAGGACCTCAGTCAGCAAGCTGCCACAACAGCACTGGGGATGGAGTATTAAATTTGCCACCCACATAAAATTTTTCAAGTAGCAATTAATAAGCAGTGACCTAGAAGGGAAACATGCAAGGACTGGAAAAAGCAATTCAGCATCTGCAAAAGAAATAGCTTGAGTGTGAAAGGCGCTGAGCTGCCCACTAGGCCAGCGCCTTCTGCTCCAGGCTGCAGATGACCACACATTCTGCACAACTCATTGAGCTATAAAGGGAAAACTACTCCTGACAGCAGGGCCACACCAAAGGAGATACTGTAACTGAGGGGTTTAGAGCAAAACAGTGTCATATTCTTGTAGCATTTTCATTACTTCCAACTTTCTGAAATAATAATCTCATTTCAGGTAGCAACAACTGACTAAATTCACATGCAAACACACGCAGCTGAATATTTCAAACAGCTTTTCTGACTATGCACAAAACTAAACCTGGAGGAAGGTGGAGTGGTCTGGGTGTGACTCGCAGACTGGGGGAGGTTTCATTGACAGTTCAAGAGGTTAAGTGAATGACTAAGAGTTCAGAGCATCAGACCAAAAATGTATCTTTACGTGATCAGCATTCCCTGTTGAAAATGGGAGCTCCAGGCACTTGTCCCTGGTCGTTAAAGAAGCCAGCAGGAGACCTTGGCTCCAGCTTTCATTCCGGATCCTTGCTGCTGCTTTGTCCTTTTCCACCAGGCACGATTTTGCTGCCTCCCCTTAATTTGAGCAGCACCAGATCCCCCAAGCGACTCTCACTGGACCACTGCAAAATACAGGTGAGGATGCAACAGAGTTGCCTTAGTCAGATGAGTATCACATGAGGTGAGCAGCAGTAAAATTCCCAAGAACCCACTCACTCTGTTGTACCAACTTGTGTTTGGTAGTGTTTCCCTGCTACAAATGTGTTTGGAGGCTGAAGTGACTTTATAGCTCTAGAAATGAAACTCAAAAGGGCCAGATCCCATTTAACCTGCTGCAGGTGTAAATAAATGTGGAGGCGCCACAGCCTAGAGAAGCACCTGTAGTCTCCTGTGCAGGCGGTGGTCTGCAAGCAGCAGCACTCGCAGTTGCAGGAGGGGCCCTTGCTTTGGATGAGTTGGCTGTTAGCATGGGCTGCTGGTGGGGGAAACAAGCTGAGCTGCTCTCGTAACCCATGCGTGAGCTGTAGGGAAGGTAAATGAGGCTGATCTGTAGCCCGGAGGTTGCTCAGCTCAGCCCAGCCTGCTGGGAGGAAGTGGGGAGCCCTGGAAAGGTGATTATTTAGTGAATAGAAAGATGCCCTTGTAAGATGGGTCCTACAGGGTCAGAGGCAGGAGGGTAGAGGAGTTTGATACTTACAGGTGGAACTCTGCCTTGCATGGAGCATCAGTACGACATATGTACCTGGTTGATTCATGCTGGGAACGAGCATGTCTTGATGGTTTCACTGGTTTTAAAAAGCTTGCTTTGCTTTTTGTGTGTGATACCTTGTGTGTCATCCTTGGAGGATGATGAGGTGGTTGTGAGTCTCATGGTTTTTGGAGTTCCCAAGAGCATTTGTCACGTTATGGTGGTTCAGAAGCTGAAGTGGTGGCTGGCTTCCTCCTGTGACTGCAGGAGCAAACCTGAATAGCAATTTTATTTCGAGGTGCTTATAGTAGAAGGTAGACTAGCTCAGCTTTCTGTAGCTGTATTGCCATGGTAGTGCCAAGGGAGGCAGCAACAACGAAGGTGGCACAGAAACGGTGAGTCTTTCTTGCAAAAGGCCTCATACAGGCTCTACACCTTGCTTGCATGTTTTGGGCTCCCCTCTGCAGCCCAAATTTTGGGAGGCTGATGATGCTTCATAAGTAACATCACCAACAGCTACAGACTGGTTTGGTCCGGGCTTATTTTTTCTTGAGAACGGTTACTTCTGGAAGGCAATTCACCTCACCTGTGCACAGCAAAGGGTGGTAGAGTTCTTCCCTGCCCACTGCACGTGAAGCCTGGCTCCTTTCTTACAATGAAGTGCTGCCTCTTCCCTCCTCCTGACACATGCCACCCTCGGACCTCCCCTGGCCAGGTGGCGTGGTGGCAGCTGATGCGCAGCCCATGGTCCCTACGGTGGCTGTGGCTGGTGAGACCTTGCAGCGGTGGCTTCTGTAGGGGAGGTCTGTCCTCCTTCCTGGTGGGGCACGGTTGGGTTTTCAAGTTGAGTTTCTACCTTTTAGCACATGCTGGAATAAAAGCTTAAAGCAGTGCCCCCGCTCGCCAGGGTTGAGGGGGCCATGTCTGGTGTTTGGCCTCTCCCCTTTGCTCCCCATGGTAAAGGCTTTTAAAATATTCACAGCCAAATTATTCTCCTTTCCTATTTGCTCTGACCTGTTTGCTTCAGGGCAAAGGCTCTGCTGTGCCCTGTGGGCTTTTTAGGAGGATTTATTTGGCAAATGTCCAGCTGGCTTTGCAGTGTTGTGGCACCAAGCAGTGCTGCGAACTGTCTAAAAAAAGGAGTTGCGGTACAGGAGGAATAATTTGAAGAGCTGCTAAAAACCTCTGAGGAGCAAATGCAACTAAATAACTGTCCTGGAAATGAACTTCCAAGAACCAGAACCAGGTCATGGCAGCAGCAGATTGAATGAATCCTGGTGCAGCAGGGGTGGAAGCTTGATCATACAAGGTAACCAGCCTTGGTCTTGGCACTCTTCAGCCCTCGTGGGAATCAGTGTTCAGCATTCCTGAAGAAGAGGAGAGAAAAGGGTCAGCCCAGGGGATTTCAAGGTTTTCCCAGACATCTAAATGCCTCCTTTTGAGAACAAGTTGATTTTAAAACTGGTGCCTTGAAGGAGCAGGCTGGCCACGGGCAGGAATTGGACACGATGGGAAGCTGAGGCACCAATGTTCCCTGGGGGCACTTCAGGTCATAAATTCAAGCACTCAGAAATTGGGTGGAAGTGTCCCATATTTAGGTTATGAGCTTTTCCTTAGCTGCAGGAAACAAGGTAATGCCATGCAGGCATTTCCTGGCCTTTGACTTTCCAAATTTCACACTTTCATACAGAGTTTCTAGATGGGAAAAACTTCTTAGGAGGCTTGTGCTTGTTTTTCTGAAGCAAAACACAAAGTTCTCCCCCATGCGAGAAGTCAGCCTGCGGCAGCTTTTTTCATCCTCGGAAGAGGTGCAGCAGCCACTCTTTGTGAATCCGCCGCTCTCAGGGCATGACTGAAGCACCTTGCCAGCAGGCTGCAGAGCTGTCACTCTCTGCTCAGCCATTCTGGGCTGTGTCCCACGTCCCGCAGAGCAGGATGTGACCACAATTGCAGATGGAGCCCTTGGCCGCTTACTGCGGCTTGTGCTCTGCCCGGCTCCTCTGCTCATTCCCGTGGGTTTGGGTTGGGTTTCTTCCCTGCCCTTAAAGCACTTTGGGAAATAATAAGGTTTAACAGCTTGTACTTTGGAGCGACTGAGAACATACCTTGTATGAGGGAATGGCAGGTACCCTCGCGGAGGTGTTGCTACAAAGCTTTTGCTGTTCCCAGCAACGTGTTGGCTGCTGCCGGTTACTGCTTTGGTTGTAAGTAATGTCAGGAGGCTGCAAGTCTGATCAGGTGCCTCTTATGGGAGGCCACACGTGTATAGGACACTATATAATATAAAGACACATGCACATTCCAAGCAGACCCTTTTCAGGTTATAACATAAGATGAGATTTTTGTTTGGTTGGTTTTTTTAGGATTTTAAGTAATTTTTACCTCCATGTCTGGAAGTAAAAAAGCTCCTGTGTAGAATCAAAGTAGCTAAAAGGACATACTCTAGAGTACCCATGGGTTACATGTACACTTAGGAAATATGTGGCTGGGTGGCCCTTTAATGACCCATCTTTCTGGCCATCTCTTAACCCTGCATGACGAGATGTTCCCAGCCTGAGGGACACACAAAGGTGTCTCTATCAGCTGTGTGAAAGCACAGGAGGCCTTGTTTAAAAAGAAAATAAAATGGAATGTGCACAGACCTGAATTGCAACATTGCTCAAACTTTGTGTGAAGAGGTGACACGAGCACCAGTGCCGAGCTCTCAGAGCACTTTCCCAGCAGTTTGTAGGCAGTGGCCTTCAAGGAAGCTCTTCCTTCTCAGACCATCCCTTCTCTACCTCCTTCATCCCTTGGCATGCTGGTGACAAGAGGGGATGCCTTGCAGCTGGGTGGTTACTTTATGCCCCCCTTCTCTTATTGCTTGAGCTTACTAGCCTGCACCCTCAAAGATCACTCACAGCGTGTGCCTGGCTGGGCACCTCAGTACTCTTGCGTACTCTCGTTTGGGGGAATCTTAACCTGATTCTTTCAACTGTAGGACTAGTATTCATTTTCCTAGTAGTTCTGTGGTCATGCTACTCTTTCCCTTAGCACGTGAGGTCTCCCCAGCTGCTTTAGAGGGACTTTTCACCCTGTCCTCATCCACCCAAGTGCTCCCTTGGGTCAGGAACATACCAGAGGAGAAGCACGTGTGCTAGGTTTCCTCCCTGCCTTCTGCCCTGCATCGGGGACGGGGGGGTTGTATGGAGGCATATATGGAGACCTGAAGGGTGGCAATACTGGTGGCAGCTGATACACACTGTGCTTTTCCCTGTCTGTCACCTCTGGGATGGAGAGAGTAGTACACCTGTTTGTAGCACCATGCTTTACTTTATCCTTAGAAATAAGCCTGTCCCACCAGGCTGGGGACCTGCCGTTGCTCCTTTCTGTCTGCAGCAGGAAGGTAGCAATGTAACAGGCAGGGCTCCGGATCGGGAAGATGTGACCAGAACTACACTTAACCACGTTTTTCACTTCAAAACAGAAGGAAAAAGGTTTCTTTTGCTCTTGGGACAGTTGAGGACCCATGAAGGAGCCTCAACGAGTCAGGGGTGGGGAGGGGGTGGAGGGGNTGGGGGGGGGGAGATAGCAGGAGCATGCCAATGGACAGGCAGGAACGGCACGAGGGCTCCTTGAAAGGACACGTCTAGGACATAGCTGCAACATGGAGGGCCCTAAGAAGGGTGGAGAAATGTCTGAGCATGGACACTGGGAGCTGGAGGAGTGTGGGGCAGAGAGGGGCTGGGAAAGGAGGAAGGGTGGAGGTGGGAGAGCAGATGGAGAAGTGAATCACAGCTGGAGGCTTCTCCACATGGTCTTGTGTATCTGGTGACAAATCTTCCCCAAACCTGAAAAAGCTTCTTTTCTGAAATCTGTAAAGGAAGGTCAAAAGTACAGGGGACCTCAGCTTTAAAATACTGCTGGGGGGAGATAAAGGAGAGGAGGTTGACTCGTAGATCACATACGGACTTTTTTAGTGGGTGAGAGTGACTTAGTTTGTAGGCTCAGAGATGGATGATGTGGTAGTGAAGGTATTCTTAAGATAAAAAGGAAGGTGAACGACTGGGATTAAATAAATACAGCCTGAAGGATGAGTGCTAGAGACCAGGACAAAATCCAAGAAGGAGAAATAAGCAAGTAAGCTGGAGGAGACAGTCTGACTGATCTCTTGTTAAGGATGTGGTGTGAGATGGACATTGGGCCCTAATGTATATACATGAGACCCTCCAAGGGCGGTTTTTGGGGCGCTGCTGGGACAGGGTGTGAATGTGAGCCCAGCTCTGCTCTATCAGACTAGCTGTGCAGGGGGGCTGGTGTTGGCATGTGCCCTCTGTTTCTCCTCCAAAGCCCCACAGCATCGCACAGGCCAGCAGAGAGGGTCCCTGTGGGGAGGCGTCCACCCCGCTCTGAGCCTGCAGCATGAGAGGACCACTGTGGCCTGGAGCCAGCCACTCCTGTGTCACCGGTTGTGTTTCTCCACCGCTGAATTTTCTTAGGAATTTTTTTTTCTCTTCAAAACCCTATCTATCCAACCCAGTCCTGCTCACTCGCGTGAGCCCTGGCTGTGTGGTCTCCCTCCGTGTTCTTTCCTGCTTCATAGAGTGGCCAGCGTAGTTCTAACTTCAGCCTTGGTTTCCTCATTATCTAAAGAGCTGAAATAATGCTGTACTTTGCCCTGCGCATCCATAGACACTTCAGGAAAAGGGGCTTAAAGTGTCTCAGAGCTTGGGGGAGATACAAAATATTTCAGCAGCACCTTAAGAAATGAATTTAGACAACTTTAATAGGAAGGGTATGGCTGTGCCTTAAAAGGTAATCCTGTTGGCAACTTTTTATTATTGAATCAATGTAAATTAATGCATTTAAAATTCAATATCCAGATTTTCTGTTTTTTAATCTAATATAGACTTTCAGTTGTGACAAGTCCATAATTGTTCAGCGAAGCCAAAATAGATTCTCCCCTCTGTATTATTAAAGATACACGATCTCATTTTAAACTGCATACTGAACTCAACTTCTTAATTTGGTGCTAATATCTTATGAAAATTGTTAAGACACTTTTAAATGCACACTTCTCTAAAAAAACCCAATTGTTCCAGCTGTTTCTCTTTGCTTTTCTCTTGGCTTAGACAGTGCCTCTCTCAACTTCCACCCTGATGTGTGTGTTGTCAGACTTCCATCCTAGTTTCCAGCATAAATGATTTCCAGCTTTCCCGCCTCACCAGGCAGGCAGGAGCATCACCGAGACCCTTGGTGCTCGAGTGACTGCTGAAGCTACTTGCAGGGCATCCAGCTTCACAAGCCTGGCACTCAAGTGCTGGAAAAAGGATTTCAGAGTTGCAGTAGTCCTGCAGATCACCTGTAACAAATGTGAAATTTATTCAGTACTGAAATATACCTGCCCAGCAAAGCTCAAGCGTTGTGTTTCACACTGCTGCTGCTGTAGAAGGGGTATCTGGGATGCACTAGGTGAGGAAGAACAGTGGTGATTTGGGAGCCTGCGGAGGGGGGAGATTTCAGGCTGAGTTTTCCAAACTGGCTAGCAAGAGAAGGGGAAATGTAATGCAATAATATTTAGCTATCTTGCAAGGCACATCAGCTAATGACTTCTAAAGTATTTCCATTAAAAAGAACCCACAGCCCTATACTGTTATCCTTACTTACACATGAGGGAGCTGAACCATAAGGAGATGACAGGACTCCCTGGAGATAAGCAAGCACATTTTATAATGTGAGAGGGGACAAAGAGCCCTGAAATGAAGCAGCGGGGTAGAAGGGGGCTGGATCAAAGTGTTAAAGCAGAGCATTTGGAGTTGCCATTTCCTGTGTGGAAGGTGCTGAGAAATGCATTGCAGAAAAGTGGCTCCGATGATGCCTCAGACTGTGTCCTAGAAAAAGAGAGGGTGTGTAATTTCCTTATGAGCAGCCAGGCCTTCTGACAGAGCAAAGGGAGCTGTACCTGATGTAAGACTTCAGCAGACCCTTCATGATTCCAACCCCAAGTGGTGTTTTTCAAAGCTGGACCAGAAAGCCATCTCTTCCATGCACAGCTTGGGGTGTCCAACTAGCTGCAGAGCCAATGCTGTCGAAAGAGAGTAATGCTCTCATACAACACAATGTCAAACTTCACTACTCTCGTCTCCGTCATTCTTTCGTTTATTTGTAAAAGTCGTATAAAATGCCTTTTAAAATTGGTCTGGTGAAACAGGGAGGCTTTTCCAATGTTGACCAGGTTTCTGTATCGGTAATGTAGAAGTAGCAAGACGTGGATACACAGCAAAGCAACTGAGCCGGACTGCTAGGAACGGCTGTCATCATCATTGACATCATGTAACTGTGTAGTGACATAAGCTCACGTGCACTGCTGTCCATACACTTTATTACAGAACTTCAGTATCCAGCCTCTTCACAGAGGGGGAAAAAACCCCAAAAAATCAGGAAAATTTACAAAAGCTACACTTCAAAATTTGAAACACTTTTACAAAGGAGGAAGGATGAATCTGATGCCAAAACCAGAAGCTGACAGCTTCATCTATTGCTACAGTATTACTTTGATACCAACCACTTCCAGACGCCAACCTTGTACAAAGCAAATCTATTTCTAGAAAAACGAAGTTTAGTGGCACCTACTGCTTTGAAGAAAATGTGATGCAGGTCTTCGAGTGAAGCAGAAAGGCCTGTAGTAGCGTTTAGGGCTACAGAGTGGTTAGAGAGTCAACTGGCTGTTGGACGAAGGGCTGTAGGCATGGTATTTTGTGGCAAAGCAGGGCGACTAGCACAGCCTCCTGGTTTCAAGGACACATTATGTACATACACTTAGATTATAAGACATTACTACTGGGGGAGGAAGATTCTGTAGAAGTTACTGGAGGAAGGCAGGATCTCTCCTGTAAGAAAAAAAATCAGTTCAGAATTGTCCTTTTCATAAAGGACTGGCCCTTTCACATACCCCTGGGTCAGCAAAGTGAGCCAGCATCTTCCATGGTGCAGCTCTAACGATCTCTTCCCGATTTACTCCAAAGACAGCTTTTGACTGCAGTCTTTGACTCGACCGCAGCCATGTGTGGCTTTCTTGCTGCTTCTGGCACAGGAGCCAAAACCTGGGGTACGTGGGTGCGTGACTGCAAGTGGTTCCTGTCAGGCTGCTGTAACACTGTCTAGTCAGCACAGCTCTAAAACAAAGCTGGGCTGGCAAAGTTACCAGTGATCAAACTAAACAGCCTGAAGGGGGGGAGGAGAGAAAAAGGGCTTTTATTTCAGCATACAGAGGCTGAAAGGCTTTCAGCTCATGAACAACACTGACAATACAAAATTAAGGCTGCTGTGAGCAGTTCTTTGTCCCTGCCTTGAAAATAACCAAATTTAGTAAATTTATGCTTGTTGAGTGCATTTTCTTTTTTCAAGCAGTCAGCCAGCCAGCCACTGCAAACGTACCTGCAATACCATCTAAAAGGCAGCTGCTTTTATGGAATTATTAAAAAAACCCTTCAGACCTCTTAGCCAACTGAGAGCTTTTCCTCACAGATTTTCCTATGGATCAGAAAATGTGTTCTCAAGACTTTGCTGTTGTGGCTAGTAATGACCTGGGTGTAAAATAAGGTGGGAGGTTTATTCCATCCATTTCATTAAAAAACAGGATAAGCGGGGAGGGAGAGATACCAGGGCTCAGGTCCATGCAAATATGGTGTGGAGGACACCTTGGCTCCATCTACTCGCCTTATACTATGCCAGGCCTCTTACCAGTGGGCCAAGGCAGAAGGGGAAGAAATGGAAGAAGTCCTGTCCAAGGCTATCGCTAGCTCCTGCCCAGCCTCTCCTACTGTAGCTGCTTCCCGGGAGTTCAGAGAAGCCCTGGTAAAATGCCATCTACTAAAACAAAACCCTTTGTCAGAATACTTATAGGTGCAAAGCTCAATTTGCCTCAATAATTCCATAATACTCTGGAACCAGAAAAATGTAGTTTATGTAGTAGGTCCTCCTACGTCATCTAAGCTATTTATCATGTGACTAGCTGTGCCTTATGGTAAGGTGCTTTCTCTTCTTGGTTCTGGATGTAGCACCGGCAGTTAAAACAGAGGTAAGGTTGCTTCAGAGTGGCGCAGCATTTCTGTTGGAACATAGGAGTAGGGCACTTGTGAGTCTTCTTTTCCCCCAATTCACATCTTGTTTCTTCAGTGAGCTCTGCAAGCTCGAGCTTGCTGTAGCATGGAGGTACTGCTCAAAAAGTTGTCTTGACCCTCTGTAGGCTAAGGTGACCCCGAGAAGAATTGGGTGTCGCCTGCTGTGCTGAATCGTGTTCCTGAATTTATTTAAAACATATAAGTCATGAAATCACAGTTCTGCCTGATCCTTCTTCTAAAATGCTGCCATGTTGAACTTCCTGGATAGGCTATGCTTGTCCTCAAAGGAGGGAGACCCTTTCCAGAATTCAGCTTCCTGAAACATGTACTATACAGACAAAAATGTGGAACAGTGGAGGGGATAAAGGAGGATAACTTTGCTACCTGCATTAAAACAGCAATAGCTATTTTTTTTTTAAATGCTAAGTGCAGTAAAAAAAAAAAAAACCCAGAACTTTTTATAGCATTACAGAGCTTCAAACCTATGGCACAAAGACCTGCTTCTGTGCACTGTGTTTTTAAACTTTCTTTTTTCATTGTAATGACCAAATGGGAAAGAGGTATGCAGACAGTGATGTAGCGTAATCTACAGTAGTTCTATCGCTATGAACCGTGAAAGCTATAACCAAAGACAGGGCAAACACAAGTGAACTAAGGGGGAATTTCTCCCCTTTCTCCTTTTCTCCACCTCTAAACCCATGTGGGAAAAGGCAGTATATTACAAAAAGCAGTGTCAAGCACCATATCTAGCATACAAAACAGAGTGGATGATTGGACAGATCATTGCAAAGGAATTCCTAAGCCAAATTTTGAAAAATGCACAAACCCTTTAAAAAAATAATCAGTATACAATCACAATGCAAAAGGAACATAAAAGGGCTTTTTTGGAATTCCACGTATTCTGGCCACCCTTCCTTCCCGCCCCACCCCTCCTAAGTCCATTTTTGCAAGCTCTGGGAAGTCCAGTTCTACATCCTCACAGAGTAAGTGAATGGTGGGTTAATACTGTTAATTTATGAGATCCTGGAGCTCCTCATCAGTCAGCTCATTGACTTCCATGATCTTTTCCAAGTGCTCCATGTACCGGGCATGGTCTTGCAAAAAGTGCGGTACCCTCATGTTCTCGATCACAGCTAATCCTTTGAGGCGGTCCACATCCTCATACGAGATCTGTAAGGAAGACAGGGGTTAATTTCCCACTATAATCCTGTTACTTCTCTGCTGCGGCTCTAAATTCTCTCTTGTAGATGAGAAAAGATTTCAGAGCAGGAGGATTTAAAAGCTTGTAAGAGTCCTTTGAAAACACAAGTAACTATGTACCTCAGTGGAAGACGCAAAAAACTGTAATTTTAGCAAATGCCTCCATACTTCCTGATTCTGCTTTTGATTCAGTCAGTGAACAGACTCACAGGAACCTGAATGAGAATGACCTACAGCAGCTGCAGGAACAGAGAGGGAAAGGATGGAGCACATGTGAGTCTTGGAGTCTCTTCTCAAAGAGGTGGAAAAATTGACATGAGAATGGAAGAAACACTGTGCAAAGACTGGCGAACCAGAAAGGGAGTGCAGGACAGGCATGGCACAGGCTCCAGCTTTGGAAAAGGCATGGTGCCAGCTGACCTGAACACTGATGTTTTCATTTTCACTAGCAAATGTGCTTATGCAAAGCTAAATTAAAATGCATGTCTAATAACTAACTACAGCACAGGCATCTCTTAAACATCCCAATTTTTTTTTTTTTTTTTTCCCCCAATCAGTAGCAGGGCAGAGATTGAGTCAGAGCCTTCTGGGTATAGGTGTGATACTCTCAAATGTTTTCCAGCTACTACAGGGCCTATTACTTTTTTTCTAATGAAAGCTGAGATTTTTCTCCATAGTCTTATGATTCTATGAGCTAGGACTTCAAGTCTTGAGCTCACAGTAACTCAAGGTGCTGTGAATGATGGTCCAGAAAGGATGAATGCTTTGGCTGTGCAATAGCTACACAAGCTGCTCTGCAAGCACAGAACAGGACTCCTTAGCCAGCTATCCAGTGTGATGAAATTTAGGTGGTTGCCACTTTGTCTCCAGGCTGTGTTTTCTGGGCACCCTACAGACAGAAGCGTATGTACTGGCAAAACCCACAAGCCTGGCTGCACTTACTAACTGGCACATCCCATTTCCTCACAGCAGGTTTGTGCCAGGTGGCTTGAGACTGGAGCCTGCTCCTTCCAATCTTTTTACCCCACGTTTCTTCTAAGGAGCTGAGCACTGCGTGGTGAGGGTTCCCTGGAAACAGCCTGCCCTCTTAGCAGGTGATGGTTTCTATTCAGAAAAGATTAAAGTGAGCATGAATGATCCATCAATGTGTAAGGGGCATGGAAGGGCTCTCTGGAAAGATAGGATGGTGTAATCCAGATGATTGCTAAATCTGAGCCGTAGAGGCAGTCAGAGATAGGTGCATATCTCGCTGATGATAATGGGAACAAATTCCACAAAAAGAATGAATCTGCATCTGAGTACACGTGTGCTTTTCGAGCTGCAATGACAGGATGCATCCTGATGAAAAAAAACGAACATACACCCATGCCCAGGCTTATTGAAGTCACTGAGATACTGCTGTTTGAAGATGGTGTGGCATTACACCTGATTAACGTATTTAGAAGTAGTTACAGAGGAGCTATACAAAATCATACCATCTCCTCTCAGTCTGGAGACACAGCACCAAATGACATTAAATGCTGACCTTCCCTCCTGTACCAACTTGAAATTCTACCTCTTTTCCTCCCAAACAAAGGTAAGAAAAAGGACCCTTTCCCCCTCATATTTATTTTCAGGGGTTTCTGTTACTGCTGCAACCAAGAATCTGTGATCCAAGGTATGGTTTGAAAGGGATGTATTTCCCCAGTCCTTGCAATTGCTAAAAAAAGACAAAAGTTGACATTCTGAGATGAAAACCATAATCTCATCCTACTGTGCCAACAGGTTGTCTTCCTTACTAATTGTAATTAAAATCATTGTACTAGGTAAAAAAGACTGAGTCTAAAACAGGCTCACTTAGGCTGTTTGTAATGTGTTCACATTCTTGGGAAAAATAATAGTAGGTGACATTTTTGCTGCTTTTGTTTTTTAGAACTCTGGTAGTTATGCTATACTGACGTGCACCCAATACCTGCATTCTATTTCTCTTTAATATTACTTGCATGCGATTATTACATGAATGTTTTGCAGTGCTTCCCAAATTCGATTCTTTCCTGCAAAGTTTTAGAAATGCTCCCTCTAAAAAAGCGTCTTTTCTTAGGCTTCAAGCTCTTTTCTTAGTCACTTCTAGGTATGCCTAACAGCTTGCCTGTGTGCTGTTTCCACGCGCCACTCTCTTCTACACTGTAAGAAATGTCAGAAGCATCAGGAAGGCATGGCTGCCTCCACCAGCCAGATCTCTAGCACTCAGATGAGAACAGAAGACAGAAAATTCAGCATGGCTCTGTCTTAAATACATTCATATCAGAAAGCAGTGTTCTGATTTTACAGCTGTGTTAACTGCCTACACAGAAGCACAGAAGCAATTTGTTGTCAGCAATATAGGTGACTGCTTTCATTTCCTATTGTGTTCATACCTTTACTGTGTTTGCAGTGAAAATATGGCCAAGGTAGGCATGCTGTGAAAGATGAGCTCACTTTTTACAATACAACACTAAGAATCTTCAAAAGGCAATGAAAATTTTCCCACTAAATGCTGGGCTTCCCTATGTTTAAATCCTGTGCTTTTTCTTCTAACCTGGAAGACACTCCAGTCAAGCTTAATACTCCCTTTGGAACAACCTCATCCTCCTATTCTGCCCTAGACAAACAAATCACCTTTTACAGTGGTGATAAACTCATAATAACCACAGGCTAGATCTCAGTGCAAGCTTCGTATTTCTCTACATTCACAGAACTTGTTTTTCTTGCGAGTATAGGGAGATATTGGAGCAGGCCCAGTGAAGGGTCACTAAGATGATTAAGGCACTGGAGCATCTCTCCTATGAGGACAGGCTGAGAGAGCTGGGACTGTTCAGCCTGGAGAAGAGAAGGCTCAGGGGAATCTCACCAGTGTGCATAAACACCAATGGGAAGGAATGACAAGGAAATCAGGCTCTTCTCAGCAGCACCCACTGGCAGGGCAAGAGGCAATGGACACCAGTTAAAATGCACAAAATTCAGTCTGAACACAAAACATTTTTTTATGGTGAGGGTGGTAAAACACTGGCACAGGCTGCCCAGAGAGGTGATGGAGTCTCCATCAGTGGAGCTATTCAAAGCCCAAATAAACATGGACCTGAGCAACCTGCTCTAGCTGACCCTGCTTGGGGGGGGGGGGTTGGACTAGATCATCTTGAGAGGTCCCTGCAGACCTCAACTGATCTGTGATGCTGACAGCAGGCACTGCTCTTATACACAAATTTCCAGTTTGATTGCAGATGTGTGCAACAAAAACATTCAGAGCAGACTTTAAGATCCCTTGATTTTAGAAGTTGTAAAGTCAAGCACTTTTAAATTATCATACTGCTAGAATTAAATTGCTTGTAGACCCTTAATGTGGATGCCTTGCCATGTGGATTATAGTGGAATTTGTAATTATATGAAGAATGACTTCTTATGTTTTTGAAGTGGTTTGACAATCCTGCAGATTCCCTGAAGAGAGAAAGGGATAAGGCAGTGCAGGAACAGTATGTGTTCAGTAGTTTAGCAGACAGATGCTGTGTGGAGTTAAGCAGGCTTATAGCAAAAGGAAGTTTTAGAGAATAAAGTTGCAGAGACTTATTTGACAGCGCAATTTTATTTTCAGAGCTTCCTAACTTGGTTCAGTTACCTAAATAGCTCTGCTCACCAGTGTTTCTGACACTAAAAGCTAAACTTCTCTAACGTGGACCAAAACCCTCTATCATAATATGCCACTTCCCTTTATCATCCATTGATTGCCAAGTAGGCAGAAATGTTGGTATACCAGCTCTAAATGCAGGCATAACAACATCAATTGGGATGCTGATTTATGTGAATATGAACCCTGCTTTATGAACTGTGGAAACTTAGCAATCCAAGGATTTGGTTCAGGAAGTGTGACAAAGTTTCCGCATGCTTTTGTACGATTTTGAGAACAAGCAAGCAATGATAGAATGGACATAAAATATGTTCTGTGAATACAGAAATACCATGTATTCTGGGGAAAAAAACCAAAGTGCTATTTGAAAAACATCAGAGGTGCCATCAGTGAGAGAAATTTGAGATGAAAAACTCTTTGTGGTGGAAGGGGATGCGTTAGTATCAAATGGTTAATTTTGTTTTCTACTAGGACCAGCACCTCATCTAGCACCTGTCCCACTTGCCCAGAGCACTCCGTTGTACTGCAAGTCAGGCAGCACCCTGTAAAGGGAGGAAAGGAAAGTCTGAGAAATATGACCATAAAATCTTAATCTGATAAGCAAGGAATGAGGAAAAGCTGGTAGAAATTTTTAGGACCTCAAAACATTTGTAACTTGCGCTGTGTAATACAAGGTGCCATGCAGAACAGAGATTTCTAGTTCAAAGTAAAACAGAGCACAATGACTCATAGCTCTTTACAGGCTTGCTGAAATGATAAAACTGTACCCTTTGGTAAGAATGAGTCCACTCACCTTTCCAAGGGCTGTAAGAAGATGGAAATCAATGGACTCCCTGTATCTCAGGATTCGGAGGATGCCATCCAAGTACACCTGATCCTTATTGAAGCAGCCTAAAAGGAATCAAGATACATGACACTCCATCAGGGTTTCTTCAAGGCATATTCTCAGAAGCCATTATGAGCAGAAAATTTTATTTTTAAAAACTAGATATTTAAATCCAAGACTTTGAAAACCTTCCCAAAAACTAACTAGAAGGCTAAACCCACTAGCCAGAGAATGAAATCAAACACAGAAGACAGCGTCTGTGAATATCCACAGCAACATTATATCTCTTGTAATAAAAATGAAAGGAGGTCAAACTGTATGAACTTTTTCATGATTTTGCAATTTACATTCCCACTTCCAATAAAAAAAAAAATCCATTACTGATTCAGTTTGAAAGTCTCTTGGATGTACATTTTCAGCCTTGTTCTCAATAGCAGAAATCCTGCTGCCTCCTTTCAGAAAGCGCAAAGTCCCATTTCTCCCTTTTGCAAAGGTTTTACCATGTGACATGATGAAGGAGCTCTGTATGTGTTCTGAAAACCTCCCTGAAGTACAAAAATAGAGAAGACAAATAGGGGACCCACCTGGTTGTGATGTGTCAGTCCACCCTCTCTTAGCTCGTACACAGTAATCCCACCTAGTATTGGGATCCTTAACAAATTTCCCCACATCCTGGAAAAGCTGACTGAAGGACATTTGGCTAGCCTGATACACTGTGTAGTACAGCAGGGCAGCTCTCCAGAGAAAAGGGTCTTTGCGGAACAGGACACTGTGAATGCTCGCTAGCCCCTCTTCTGTAGGATTGATTGGTTTTAACCCATGTTTTCTACGTCCATTCCAGTTGCACCAAGGTTGGCTGTTGTTGTTAAAACCCCGAAAATAATGAGTGCCTAAAAAGAAAGGAATATGGGACTTAGAACAGTAGTATCTAATGATTAAAATAAAAATTATAAAACATGGAAGGAGATTCCCATTTCAGAACTCTGAACTGGTAGGACTGGGCACTGGGAGAAGTGCCAACTTGAGCCTTCTCTACAACAGAAAATTATGTCAGAGGTAGATACACGGTGCAATTATTCACCTGCTGACTGCAAGTGGGACTCCTGAAAATGTGTAAGGAATACAAATGTCAGCAGGACTTCAGTTCCCAAATCTGTGAAAAGGAATTTTCAAAAGGATCTTACATGCCGAATGCCTTTAGCATAGGCTAGGCATTGTAGTGAACACCAGGAAGGAGAATCAAAGTAAGGGGGCAGAAATGTTGCCTCTTGAAGGTCATTAAACAGCCCTACTGCAGCCTTGGAAGAGGCTATATCCCCTTAAAATGTGAGTAACAGTGGTTCAAGGCAATTGCAGGGCTTATTCTTCAGTTGAAATTCAGGCAGTAGCCAAGTTTATCTACTTTTGCTGTACTTAATTAAAACAGATTCACTGAAAAGTTTGTAGAAATTTTCCACGGGGCTGGGCCAACTTTGTGTAATGCAAAATCAAGGGAATCTTACACCACTTTAGGGGTCACTGGGTAAATTCTTCATACCTAAAGCATGCCTACATTTGCAAGCAGAGCAGCATAACAGAAGCAGATTTGTAAGGTGAAATGGCTGGTGCTGATGTTGAACAGTCACACTATTTTCATTTCCCTTTTTTTTACTCCAGACTAGCTCTAAATTGCTCTCATGAGCAAAATGTCCCTGAACAGTGACAGCACAGAAGGTATGCCCTGGAGCATAGCCTGTGGGCTAGCATCATCTGAAAGGATTACACTTTGCCTGTTCCAAGGTTCCTTTGGCATGTGAACCTCAGTGCAGTAAGTGGGAATAGCTGGTAGACTCACTTCAAAAGCTTGCTCCTGATCTGACCTAAAATGCTAATGTACATGAACCCTAGGAATCCTCAAGTGGATTATCTTCCTTTTACTGCCTGCTGCAGTGATAAATTGGTTTCTCCTTCCCTTTAGCACACCTACAGTATAGGTTCTTTAGAAGGGACGTTCCCTCTTTCTGTATATGTGCAGTGCTTGGCCCATCATTGTAAAATAAGTAAGAATGCATGCAAGTACTCCCCTTTGCCTGAAGAACCGATGTCATGCTCATACCAATTTCATGTCTCAGCATCCCTTCCAGCCAGTGCTCTCGCGCAGTGGAGATATTGATAGTAAGAGTGGGGCGGCCATTCACCACTGTCATTGAGGCTCGAGATAGCAGGTCCTCCGTGAGATGGACCACAATCTGAAGATGAGAGAGTTCACGTAGCAAAGACCTCTCTTCTCGCTCATGTTCCTGCTTTTTCCTTTGGCCCTTCCATTATTTCATTTCTCTTTGGTCCCTTGCCCTTCACAACTCTTCCTTGCTACCAGGAATCACCTACGAGAGACACTTCTGACTCCACTGAGTTATCCCAGTCCCCTGTGCTGCCGACAAAACCTCAGACTTTAGTGGGACTCAGCAAGAGGGTTAAAATAGACAGCCATGAGACTGCAGAATTTAATATGGTAACACTGACTGGATTCAGGGGGCAGGGAGCAATCATATGCAGAGTAAACCAGAGGAAATTCTGTTTTTTTGAGCTGTGTCTAATTATCTTGGTATTACTGAGAACTGAAAAATATTAGATAAGCACACATAAATTGACTAGGTATCTATATGCTTAACTTTTTAGTTGCAATTCTAAAGCCATATGAATGAGAGGGGGAAGAACTGTGTGCTTTGTTCCCTGTTACATGACACAGCCTTGAAATATTATTAAAATACTGGTATTGTTTTGTTTCGTTTTATACAGGAATGTTGTTCTTGTTTTCATGTTTTCTCTTGGAAAATTGGTAATCAAAACCAAAATTGCCAGAGAAGGAAATTAGTGCATATTGATATATTTTGTTATTTGAGTTTAAAAAGACATTTTAAACAAGTAACTGGGAGGGAGAAGGGAAACTGTCTTTGTTGAAGACTAAGCACCTTTCCCTCTTTATGTAATGCCTGAAGAAACAGTACTGCTTAGAAGAGTACAAAGGAGAGTACCTACAAGAGAGGTCTTTTTTTTAAATATCAAAGTTAAGAAAAAAGGACTAGGGATCAAAGGCATTAACATGACACTTCCCTGTATTCAAAACCCACCATTCAGCTTCAAGTTCAACAGCAAACAATCAGTCCCATAAAATTTGTATTTAAGATACAGGAAAGATAGGTAACTCCCAAAGCATTTAGATTTAAAGCACAAGTACCACTTAGCTTTATGAACATCTCTTCAGCTGGAGAGATCATTTTCATAATGTTTTAGACCATACTAAGCATGATGTATTAACCCTATTTTTGCAGAAAAAGTAAAGCATTTCATTAAGAAGGACACAGGATGTTTGATGAGGGTGTAGGATCCTGCTTCCATGAAGACAAACCAAGACAAAAATGAATGCAAAGGGAGATAAAAGCACAGCAAAGACCAAAAATATAATTTTTTTCTGCTTGCTGTAAACTGTAGTTTTATAACCTCACTCTTAGAAACACAAGTAAAGTCTAGTATCAGTGTCAAATTATAGTCTCCCAAAAAGGTGTGGTGAATTTAACCATTTCTCCTAATAATATTATGTTTACTAATTAAACCTAGTTTCTGGGAAACTAATTTTTGTCTCTTGATCTCACAATCCAGACTCCTCTTGCTCATTGCCAGTGATCTCATCCAAGTCTTGGACTGTGTCAGCTGGTGTTTTCATTTGGAATAATTCTCTTTTTATACATTCAGTTTCATCTGATTCTTCCAAGCAATGCTATGTAACTCAGTCAAACTGGACTTCTTAAATCCTGAATATAGGAAGTAAGTTTTTCACACAGGGCTCTCAAAAATTAGATGGTTAAAGTCAGGAGAAACCAGCACTCAAACCAACTCAACAATCCAACCTCTTTCAGACATTTTTATTCACTTATGTCACTTTCATTTGTGTTGCTTCTTATGAATCAGTCTCTTGGGCTGCTGCTTATTTTTCTTGGCCTTTTCTTAACTCTTTCCTTTGGTGTAAATAATTTGACACAAGAGAACGGATGGCAGAGCTGATGAATAAATGGAAATGTGCTAGTCTCCAAGTAGCTGAAAAAAGGAGGGAAGGAAGGGTGTCATTCTTCGGTACTCCCAAAAGAGGTGAATTTAAGAACAAGCATATATGAATCAGAAAACAGGCCCAGAGAGGTTGCTGAAGCATTCACAAGAAAATTGCATCATTTCAATTGTTCAAAAATTAGACTGGGCACAGCCATAAGAAAAATAAGGTGTAAGGAATATTCTTGTAATTATGGAGGAAAGGCCTCCCATATGGCCTCTCGGGTCCATCCACGGGTAATTTCTAAGAGCTGCATAAATGTTTCTTTCCTGATCCAGTGTATGACTTACCTCACCAAGACAGCCTTCTTTCACCATATATTTCCTGACGTGATTCCAGATGCGACTTTTGGTCAGCAAGCTGCCTCCAGTGGCCTGTTCAAATTTTTCATAGCTTCCGTATTTCTGCAGTGTCCGCTCCATAATGTTAATGGACTATAAAATACAAAAGCATAGCAAATACGAATGCAGTAAGACCCCCATGTCAGACTGGCATGTGTATTCTTTCTCTCCCTCTCAATCTCTCTCTTTTTTATTTTAATCTTCCTTCTTTTTTTAACTCATTGGGAGTCACTATCAAACTGTAGTCATTAGATACAGGCTGACACACTCTGTAATCGATTTATACCATCTTCAGACATACATTAATGCCAAATAACTGAAAAAAGATTCTGATCAACTCATCTTGGACCCACATACATCAGCATGACACAGATGATTATCAGTCTAGTGAAATAATACCCATTTTCTCTTTAATTTTGGGAATGTTGTACAACTGCCTTGTAAATCAGACACAACAGGTCACAAGGACGTTTGCAGTTTAACTTGTCAGCATGTTTCTTTTTATGGCTTTCCAGAGAATTTTACAAAGAACAACTATTACTGTCATCTTGCTTCATTTCTTGGTATTTTCTAACTTAGGAATGCTGAACCATGATTAAGCAGATGTGTAACTATAATTTTAATGATAATATTTCTACCAAAAATGTCTCCTTATGATGAAATCCTCTGTACCATGGGTGTCTGTTTCAGAAAGGAGGAGAGAGAACAGGAACTTTATTGACAGAACCTTCCATTTACATCACAATACTTCTTTATAACCGCCCCAGAATGAAGGAGGCATGTTTCATTAGACAAATATAGTGGTATCAACAATTCTCTTACGTATTGCTGCTAGAAGAAGTCACTTGTGGGTGGAAAGCAGAGCACAATGCCTATAACGTGATCTGAACTCTGCATGTTGAAGATATTACTGGTGGGGTGTGAAATGCTCATCCCCAGCAATCTACTTCCCAACATGTCATTTCACACTGTTAAAAGAAAATGTGGTATAGAATAACTTCTTGCCCAGCAATAGCCCAGCTACAGGTAATGGCTTTCTTCATAGATATGGTAACAGAAGCTCCCAAGAATCTCACAGAGAAAAAAATATTACTGATATTACCTTAAAAAATGAATGTTCTTGCTAAGAAAATATCACTAATGACAAAGGTGGAAATCTTGCAGACTGAATCTCTTTTTATGTTCTACACTTACATCTGTGCACAAAGCTGGTAAGATGCTTATTGTTTCCAGTTATGTAGTTCTGACATTGTCAGATTGGCTTATTGTCCACAAAAATAGGATTAGTTTTGTATCTCTCACAGCTACTAACAATCCTATTCTTTTTTTTCAAGTTGAAACTAAGAAACCCTGAGTAATTGCTACTGAAAGCTATAAATGCTAGCTAGATGTATTCTTAAAGATCTGTAGCTCTTTGATGAGAGAAGTAGCACTTACCTGAATGCCAGAGAAATACTGCACCTAATGTTTAGCATTTCTTTGTCTGCCTCTAATACTTGTTATTAAATTTGAAGGGCCTCCTGGTCAGATCTGAATTTCTTTTTCAACAATGAAGAAAGCAGCATAAATTACTACCTTAGCACAGATATTACAAAAAAAAAAAAGGTTAGCTTAAAGAAGGCTGTTGTTTTCGGGGGGGGGGGGGGGGGTC
>VYZV01031162.1:14591-37736 GCA_013401275.1 Pandion haliaetus | reverse complement strand
TTGAATCTTCAACATGCCTAAACTGTGACATCACCTGGACATTGCAAAGGATTACTCAGGGTTGAATGTCATGTTGTTTAGCCTTCTAGCTCCACCTAACTATTTTTTCAACATCTGATAAATTTGCTAATTGTAGGCTACTTGTATTAGTGACTTAAAAGGTGTGTAATATAAACACTTGCAATGTGGCACAACTGATTTATTTATTTACTAACTCAAAACGGCTATATTTTTATGAGTACNACAATGCAAAGAAACAGGTGTTAACACAGAGGTTACTTGAAGTTGCAACTTCCTTGCTGATTTTGGTTCAGCACATTGCAACTGTTCAGTCATCTGCTCTGCAAACACTGGAGGCAATTACTTCTCGCTAAGTATTGTCACCTTTAGCATCTGTGCAAAAATAACAAATGTGTTAAATGTTATGAAAACTTAACAATGAAGGATAAGTAGTTTGAGCCAGAAGGGGTGCTAACAAGAAAATCTGCATAGCACTTAGAGCACACAGTTGCTGCACTGACCTTGAAACACAGCACTAAGAGAATTAATTTCTGTAATATCTAATATGTCAATCAATGTGAAAAGTTGCAAGTCTGCATACTATTTTTTATTCTCAAGTTCTCTTCCCTAAAAGCACATATTGTGTGACTCATGAAAGAACCTTATTATGAACAAAACAAGATAGAGGGAAACAAAGCAACAGAACAAAGTATGAGAAGACGGACATTAAAAAATACTGTTTTCAAATGTATTAATAATTAATAAATGTTTACACTATGTCTGTGAAAAGTCATTCAATAAAAGTGTTGGTCTGTGCCCAAGGTTTAAAATCTTTGATCTGACTAGAGGCCTGGGACATGAAGTGGGTGCTCCTAAGCCTGTGCATTCCCCATTGCAGCACTGCTGTGTTAATAGTTTTTAAATTAACAGTGTTCTTTGCCCTTAAAAAAAAAAATGGGGCAGGGTGTAACTTGTCTTCCAGATATGTTGCAGTAATACTATATTAACCAATTCCACAGACATGCACGAAAGCAGAAAGGGCAATAAGAAAACACAATCTGTTTTAATGGCCTAGCAGGCCATGCACAGCTGTGGGTAAAAATACTTTTGAAATTATTAAAAATCCTCTAAAATTCTGAAATGTTAGGTTTTGAGCTTATTCCACTGAAGTACCCTAAAAGCCCCCTGTAAAATTGGTGAGTTCTGTCAGTAAAAAGCTAGTTTTACAGAGGTATTAGTCACAGAAAAGCAAGCAAGTCTAAGTTGCTGTAAGCACCTTTTATAGAATAAAATAGCAATAGTTCCCTTTCTGTTCACAGAAAGCAAAGCTTCCTAAGTACAGAAACAAATGAAAGCCAAAAATGTTTCAAAAAACCAAAATTGAATTTATCCTTGTTGCAGGAAAAAGGACAACTACACGCAGTTGTGTTTTTACTGCAGACCTGAATCTTGACACTGTGAGTACTTTTTTGCAACTGAAGTCATCTTTCCTGAACTTAACACTTCTTATAAGATACCTACATGTTTCTTCTGACAAGTAAAAACTGCATGGAAAAAAATCATAGCACTGGGGAAAACCAAGTGCTCATACAATATTTGCTGATTAAAATTTTGATTCATGCTGCTTTTTCTGGATAGTAAATTTGCATGAAATGAAATTCAAATTTGCATGGAGATGAAAATTTCTAAAGCCAGTTGTAGATAAAAAAGAGAGGGTGCCACCTGCTGGGCTTGGAAATGTATTAAAGATGCTTTTTTGGTCATTTACATGAAGTGCAAGATACTGTTGTTCAGCATTTTTAGGAGCTGAACTTTGAAGAAATGTTTTTCTTGCTAAGAACTTCTGTAACTTAAACTACATCTTATGAAACAATTTACATCCTCCTTGATAAAGTTTCAGAAATACAATACTTCATTGAATATCAAATCCTTCACTGCTTTTTATAAAGTTGTTATAAAGCCTTTATTTTTCCATGCATTGTATGTAAAGGGAAAAAGGTAGAGCTACAAATCAGAATAATATTGAGGAATTATGCATTGTTAAAAATATTCATTATTTAGGTGTGGGGTTTTTTATTAAAAGAAGGTTAAATCAATGACAGGCATGCTCCATAAAATCATCGTGCATAAAATAATTTTTTAGGCTCTGCTACCTCATACTGAAAGGGATAATTTGTATTAAATTCAGTCTGGAAAATTAGTTATTGTTGATTTGCTGTAATCTATGATTAATGTTGCTAATATTACTATAAAAATCAAAGGAAAATTTGCTAAAAAGCTCTAGTCAAGGAGTAGTTTTATTTGGTGTCAGTATGATTTAGTTGGTTGTTTATAAGTATGGAGGCTAATTTTAAGAACAGAACAGCTGTCCTCTGTTCTCATAACAAAATAAATTCTTAATGAAAACCCATCTACTGAGTTTCTAAAACATACAGATATTTTTAATGTGAAATGCAGACCAAGCCTTACAATACAATGACTTAATGGGTAATAACACCTACATGTGTTCTTGGATTTGGAAAAAAAAAGAAAAAGGGCAGACTCTTCACAAGTCAAGAGTCAGCTATTAGAATCTATGGTACTTTAATTTGTGTCTCCTTTTCACCAGGAATTTTGGGGGGTTTTAAGTGAAATATTCATATCACAATGAAGTGAAACTCATGGAACGGCAGTATCTCAAGGTAAGTATCACTTGAAACATGAGATTCTCTATTTAGAAAAGCTTGTCAGACTTAAATAAGACCTTCCTAAACCATTTTAAAACAGCAAAAGTGGGAAGAGGACTGGTTCTGTTATTATATAGATAAGCACTGGTTTTTTGTCACTTAGGTCAAAGTTGAAAGCAAGGGGTTTGTTTTCTTGTTGTTTTTTGGGTTTTTGTAACTCAAAGACAGGTCGGAAGCCAGGGTAGTTACACAGAATGGGAATGTCTGTAGCCATGTTGCCAGTGTGGCTGCATATTATGAAAAAAAAAAAAAGGGGGGGGGGGTGTCTTTTTAAATTTTACCTCTCTCTGGAATGGAATTTGTCTGCTGTTGACTAAGCCTAATGTATATGCAAATATCCTTTCAAAGTTGATTAAAACAAGGAACATCAACATATGCTTATCCAATAACCATGACCTCAAATAATAGCTATCCCCTCCCAATCCCTGTGTCACCAAGAGGATTGGCAGGATTTCTACACTGCTTTTTTCCTCTGTTTATTAAAGCCTATTTAGGCATTGTATTTTTCCTGTATTGGACTCTGCTTCATTGCCTAAAAAGCTTTCTTGCCTTAAATTATGTTTCATGTAAACCCATTTATAAGGACCTGTGCCTTTAACCTACAGAATCCTGTAAGTATTAGGAAGGCTTTCATTTTTTAATCAAAAAGATTTTCTTTCAGTTCTACTATTGTATTCTCATCTTCCATGCATTTTTCAAACAGTAGGGGAGGAGAAACAACTTGCTACAAACAAAGCCAAATACCACCTAATAGGTGTAGGAAAAAATAACCAGTAGAAAAGGAGGCAAAAAATTAACTATACCTGCTTAAGAAATCTATCAGATGCATGGCTGTGCTTAGCTAACACACTTGGCAGAGCAGGGTTTGCATATTCAAATTGAGGATTGTATGTGAAATCTGACTTGAAGAATTTCATCTTCTCTTTCTCCACATTGGAAGGCTTGATTGCAGTCAGTAAACAGAGTTTTTGGCCAGAGACATCACCTTCTTTTCCATGGCTTTTTGAGGACTGGGATTGCTTTGGTTTTGTTAGATTAAAATGCCTCTTAGTTCTACTTCTGGGTCGCGATGGCAGTCCTACGCTGCTGCCTGCAACCGAAATACTGTTTGTAAACTTCATGCTGGTAGTCACCGGGCCAGTGACAATGATGGAGGGCTGTCTGTTTGTGCAGTACCATCCACTGCTGAGCAAGGGTAGCGGGACTTTGATTTTGCGGTGCTCATTGCTTCGCAAGGCGGTAGAACACTTTGTAATTTTTCTGTGTTTCTTGTGGTGAGCAGATGACTGCTTTTGAGCCTGGTGTTTTTTCTCCTCTTTGCTCTGCAGAAGGACATTGTAGCTACTGGTTCCTGTTGTGAAAATGTCCTTAAGGATCCCAGAAGGTGGGTGCTGGAGACTGTTTTCATTATTAATGTTCAGCTTATGTTCTTCTGGACTCAGGACCGATTTTTTAGAAAGATCTGTCTTAGGCCAGTGAAGTTTTTCTGCATTGATGAAAAAAAAAAAAAAAAAGGTGAGGAAAAATTTGATTGTTTCATACAGCAATACTAATCTTAAGGACTCAAAACTGCAACTTAAATGAAACACAGAACTTGCCTTCACTGCAGTCACATCAAGTTAATCTTGACTTCTAGACACATGGGAGAATTGTATGTGTATATCACTTTTGAACAATTAGACTGGGACTTGTAAGATCCAACTAAACAAGTATTTTATGCTTGCATCTCCATGCACGAGTGTGCTGTTGGCAGCTAAGAACTAACTTGTCTAAAACAAGACTCTGTGCAGGACTTTACGAGCGTTTACTGTTGCATTAACAAATTTTTAGTTTTGAGCAAAATCTGATTGATCTTTATCATGAAAGAAAGGCTTTGTGTACAGACAAAGAATTACTTTAAATATAGGAAACTGTATAGAATTATGTGAGCGATATTTACAGTGAAGTCCCACAGGGATCTGTGCTGTGATATAAGCAGTCTGGTGTGGTCTCATCTGCAAAATCTGATTCACAGAATTTACTCTCAGAAAGGATGAGAACATGAGAATGGGCCAGCCACTGTGAACAATTTACAACACCATACGAATAGTAATATAAGTTTGGAAGATTTCAGTTTCACATATTCCTTCTTAATACAGACAGTAAGCTATATTTAAAGAGAGAGAAGAGAGGTCAGCTAGTTACAAACACACCTCTGAGAATACTTAGGACAACACTGTCCTTTCACCTATACAAAGTTGTTCTACAAAACCAGCTGGCTTTAAGGAAACACTTGAGAAGAAACATTGTAAACTAAACTGAATGCAAGGAGTGATTAAGGTTCCTTTACTGAATGAACCTTCCTTTCTTGCTCTGACCCCTGACATAGCCTTCAGGGGAGACAGGTCCCTGGTGCAGAGCAGCTGCACGGAAAATTCACTGAGAATTAAAACTGTATTTAAGATTTGTGCTGGCTTGTCAGAGAGAAGTGACCTCTCTTCACTGGTTCTAACCATCCCTTTCTATCACCAACCACTTCACCCTAGAACATTAGGTGAGCCGAAAGTAAGGGCACAAATAAATCCCCAATAAACAGAGAAATGCTTCCTACTTCTGCACCTAAAAAGAAAGGATTCACGGAAAAGGAGATATGGCTGGAGCTTGATTAAAGTCCTCAAAAGGGATTTGTGCTTCAGCCCACAGTTACACATAGCTGAGCTGTAATTACTTTACACAGAGTAATTATACTCTGAATGGAATATTAGCAAGAGATCATTAAATGCCTCCAACGGGGGAAAAAAAAAAACCAACAGTAGTTTAATTTCAGCTTTATTTTCACAGTAAAATTAGGTTTTGCTCCCAACATAAACACCATGACAACGTATTTCATGCTGTTGGACCTCTGTCAGTTCCATGTCAATCTGCGTTGCTTGGTTCTCCTGAAGAAGCTGTTCTAAAAAGTAAAGAGACAGGGGTCCTATTTGCATGAACATATGATGGGAAATCTACAGCCTGGGTGTTTTCTCCACTGGAAAGAGAGAGAGAGAAGCATTAGATTATTCTCTTCCACTAAAGCATGTGTATCTTATGCAAGCTCAGTTTTGTTTCACAGTAAGTGTGTGAATCCTCTTTCTATGCTTGGTGCAGGAACATGCTCCTTGGCATTCCTGTTCAAATTCTGTCACATCGTTCTCATCACTTATGTGACAACCTGCCCGCATGGCTTATCTTGCTTTACCATGAGCTGTTGTGGTGAGAAATCACAGTTCCCATCACAAGGAAAACACCATCAAAACAACTACCATAAAATGAGATGCATTTCTTGGATAACAGAATAGGATGGCTGTTCTCACATATTTCTTGGCAAGTATTTGAGGTTGACTTCAGGCCTGTACCAAGTATTAGAGTATGAGAATCCTTACCTTTAAGAAGGGCAAATGAAAAGCAAGGTTTCCAGAATGTCTGAACACAGAAATATTATATTTCTGAGCATGTCACTTTGCTTGTGTAGACAAAATTGAAGTTGGAAATTACACAGCTGCTACTTAAAATACAGGCGAGATAATAACGTAACACTAGTGGTGTTAATGCTTCACCTTCTCTACTAATCAATTCTCAAAAGCCACAAAGAGCAGAGAAGCCTTAAATTGCTACTACACAGGAGATAAACTGAATTAATACCACACGTGTATCTAAGAAGTGATAAACAGAATTCAAAGAAACAACCCAAAATGACCTTAACCCCCCCCAACCTCTTCTGTTGGTTCAATACCTAAAATTCATGACAGTAAGCTTTCAGAGTACAGTTGGCCAGTAATAAATGAATTTACATCTAGATCATTTCTGAACATCGCAAGTCAGAATTCTCCTGCAAGTGTCACAAATGGTGGTCAAGTGCTGAACATGCACTAGCAGGTTTCACACACACATGGCTGACATCAAAAATAGTTGTCCACAATTCTGCAGTTACTTTATATGTGCAATCTTATAGCAAAGTGATTTTTCAGCTGCCAAACTAAGTGTGGCTATCCTTCATTTTCTCCTGACTGAAGAAGGACACTGTTTGACGCATATCTGTGCTGGAAACAACAGATAATCCAGCAGATTTGAAAGATTATATTAGATAACACAGCAGTTTACACACAAGTCATTTAACTGCCATTCTGAATTTTTGGATTGCTCCTGGGAATATCATTATTTTACAAAATAAACTAGAAAATAATATTTAAGACAACATCAAAATCGTGTTGCAAAACACCAAATTTTAATGTTCTTTCTCTAGTACATTTGTTTAATCTGTAATAGTCCCATTTTAAACTCACATCTCTAAGTTAGACAGCATCAACCAAGCTAAAAATACACTGTCTTCTAGGAAACCCAACTAACTAAAACATATCCAAGAGTTTCCAAGGATTAGCAATGCCTGGTGATTGAAACAGAGGTCTAGTAATCCGAATATAAAAACAATTAATCGCACAGCCTGTGTCCTGAAAACGTGCTTCAGTGTTTCAAAAAGTACTGAGATATCATACCGCTATGACGTAGCCAGGCAGAGAATGGATTATCAACCCACATTAATTACACAGATTGGCCAGCAGTGATTTCCAGCTTTTAAACTCTGGATACCATAGGACAGATGTCAACAGATTACCTCTAAAAGGTCTGAGAAAGGCAAATTGAAAGTCACTGTACGATGGCATAATTCTATCCTGCATATCATGCTACATATCATATAGGTTTCACCTTTCTTATCTCATCCACATGTGTTCTGAGAAGTACAAATTTGAATTTCCTGACTTCATGTATTTTGGGTTTTGCAGCAGAATACTGTCAAAGAACATATGCCCAAGCCTCCAGTTACCTTTGAGAACCTCCCTAAAAATGTGTAATTTATGTACAAAGATTCTCTTCATTGGTCTCACTTCCAAATACTCAAAGTCACAAAGCCCCCGGTCCTTCAACAATTAAAAAAAACCAACACATCGAAACTAGCATAGTCTCTGCCAAAAAGATTTCCCATCATGTTTACTTCCACTTATTTATATTTTGTTCCTCTGCAACAACACAGTAATAAAAACATAGGTCCTAGAGACATGGGTGAATTGCTAAATGAAACAATCTGCCAGGTTTGGATTGGAGGGTGATGATGTAGAAAGAAGCAAGAAGGAGGGGGCAGAAGAGCTGCCTGTCCCCATGTTGGCATCATTAGGGTACCAAAGAACAGAAAACCCTCCTGCTCAATGGAAAGTTGCTCTGTCTTGGGCCGGAGTGGAGCTCTGCCCCTCTTTGGAGCCACTGTGTTTTGTTTCTGCTACCCCATAAGGTGGGTTAGCAGTGCAGCCAGCTAGACAGCAGCAACTTCCCCCGTGTGTCTAAAGCATATCATGTGAGAGCAGGTCATGCCACAGCCAAAATCCCATTGTTTTCAAGATATCTGCTGAAATTGGCAGTACTGGACTTACTCCATCCTGCAGATACAAATGCACCATGTGTCACAGAACAATACAAAATACCACAGGCTTGATTTTGCCAACAGGGGAGTTTTACCCCTGTGTAACTTCATTTATATACATGTAGCTATGCCAGTGTCACAGCAGTACTGGGGAAGGGATGTGCCCCAAGACTGCTAACAGAGGATACATGGGAAACACAAATCTCATCATCATCCTGCACTAATGAAATACTTTCCATGTCTAAGTTGCACCTCAGTCAATAGCTGTGAATCTTGTAGCATCGCAGACACTGCCTAATCTTGTCAGAGGTTATTTGTTAGGAAAAACAAGTTAGATTTTATGTTATATTCAGGAGCTAGGTTGTATTGTTGGTTTCTATCCTTTAGAAATTGATGAATTGAACTAATCTTTTCTTATGTTAATAATACGTGTGGTAAAATCCCAACGTAAGAATTTTTGCAGACTTTGGAGAGTGTTGTAGAAAAATCTTCCTCTAGGCTACTAGGTAGCTACTATACAAGCAGCTTCTTAAATGCCTGTTCCATAGGTGGAATGAGGTTAATGACAGATATTTGTGGGCACAGATCGCTCTGTACAGCTAGCCTTGCCCTAAAAAAGTAGAGAGCTCCTGCGGTTTTCGAACAGCTGTCACTCAGGTTATGCATGCATAATGGACAAATACTTTCCAAACTATAGGTGTGATTCTTAAGGTGCTTAGCAAAGATGTTCTTGGAGCAGATCCTTCTATCCTAGGAATGTAATGGTCTGAGACACTGCTTTTGGTTTTCGGTTCACTATTACCGTGTTAGAATATGCTTGAATTTCTTTTTGTTCAAAATCAGAAAACACTTCCAATAGCTTGACTTGAATTTTCAAATGTATAGAAATGCAGATAGTGTACGTGATCTGTCTACAACTAATATGAAAATAGTGAAGTTTGAAACTGAGAGATGAGAAGAAAATACATGGATGTGACAAGATTTCTCCCTTGACACGTTTTGCAAATGTACAATTACATTACAAAGAAATATTTATCCTCAATATTCAGGTAGTATGAATAGATTAACAACTACCTGTAGTTTATGAGCTCTAGACTGTATGGTTTGTGGGTGCAGAGGGCTGTAGAAAGAATATTCTGAAAAAAACAGGCAACAGAATGTTGTATATGAATCTGTAACGTTCCACTGCCTCTCAAACACTACAGGCTTATGTTTGTGGCGCAACAGAATCTGACCAGATTCCTGTGGTCTATTTCCTCATCACTATAAACACCCTTAAGATTTACAAACACTCAAGCTTTAAACAGAAAGTGTCAGGCAACTTGAACTAGACAGCACTGGCAGCTCTGTCTATAATGACTGAAAATGGTTTAGCTCTAGAATTAGTCAGCAAGCTGCTGTAAAAAGACTGGCACTGAGCTATTTTCTATTTTCACAGCATATTAGTTATCAACTAGAGTCTGTATGATGCTGGGAACTTTGACATTTAACCTAAGACTTTTTTTTTTCCCCAAAAATATCCACCTATATGCTTTCTTCCTGTAACAGCATTATCTGTCATTCAACTTTTAATTCTGAGCTCCAAAACCACGGGCAAGTTTCAACTATAAGCCAACTTATATGTCTGATTCATTAACTGCCAGTGTTTGTAAACAACTCTGAAATATCCAGCATTTACAGGACTCATTGGCATGATTTTGGACTGTGCAGTTTGTTTTTTCTTCTTTAAAACTACAACAATATTTAAGATGTACTCTTTCTACCTTAAAAAAAAAAGTATGAACTGACTTGTAAGCAGTTTCTTGCATGCATGTTTCTACACTGAAATATGATATTATGTAACTGACTCCAAATTCAGATTCTTCAAATTAAATTACATAAGCATAGTACTAATCAGTAAAAGTGAAGACTTGGCCCTAATGAAATGAAGTAACAATCTCCCATTGATTTAATAGACTCCGGATATAATCACAAAACACTGATTAGAGACAGTCCTGCACAGGACGAAGCTCCCATCCAAGCAGATCTCTAGCTCCCTCTCCTGCAGCACAGGTGTGTTCAGGAATATTTGATGGAGGGGTATGGGCCCCAAATAACTATCTTTCCTTTTAAGAAATCTCAACCTTTTAAGATTACAGCTGCTATTGTACATCTCTTAAGGATGCTCCATCTGATTCCATGAACTTTATTTCTACTCCCATTACCAGAAGTAACACCCTACTGATATCCATGCACAAATGGAATGGCATATAAATTATGCAGAGAAGAGTAGCTGTAAGAAATATCGATTATGATTGTAACAGTATTGTATGAAGGACCCTAAGCTATCCCCACTGGATCTCTTCTAGATAGATTTCCCCATCACGAAGTAACATTGGCTTGAGGCAGCTGAAGTAATGACACATGAAATGACGTCAAATTTAAACAAGAAAAACATCCAAGTGAAAAATTTGTTTTGCAGCAGCAACTGCACTGTAGGTTTTCCTGAACGCCACAGACACACAGCACTGAAGATAATAGTTTTGTGTGGTATCAAATACCTTTCCATATTATCGTTATATAGTCATAATACAGGGTTTTATATACACATATCATAACTTCTGTGAAAACACGGCAGAGAGCCAAAAAGTGCAAGACACCAGATATAATAAGTAATAGCTTTATCAGCGTTCTGACTTGCATCTTCTGCCCCCCGCTCCGCTGAAAGGCAGGCGGGTGTCACCTCCCCGCTCCCCAGTGTCCCTGGCAAGGGACAAGGCCCGCAGGTAAACACACTGCCGTCCCTATTCACCGACGGGACTCTCGCTTCGCCGCCTTCCCTCAGGTGCGAAGCACCTTCCCCCCGCCCCGGCCCCGGCCCCACGGAGCAGGTACGCTCACGGAAACCCCTCGGCGCCTCCTNGGGGGAGCAGCCACCAGCGCGCCGGCTGCCTCAGCTCCCGCGCTCCGGGCGCTGTGGAGAGCGCCTGAGGGGCCGCGGGGAAGCGGCCCCACCTCACCCCTCCTCCTGCCGCCGCAAGCCCCTGACCAAGCCGGTGACGCCCCAGCCACCCCGAAGGCGAAGCCGGTGCCCGGTCTGGCCTGAGGCTGCCGGGTCGGGAGCGGTACTCACCGGTGACACGGATGGACTCAAGCATGGTGCTCCGCCGGGCAGCTCTTGCCCCGCTGGCTTCCCACCCCTGCGCGGCGGGCTCGGCCGGGGCGGGCGGCGAGCTCCCGCCTCCTGGGCGGGGAGGAGCGGGGAGCCCTCAGGGAAGGCGGAGGGAAGGGAGGCAGCGAGCGGCGCCGGCAGCGGTACGGGCTCTGCCGGCCTCGACGCCTCACCGAGGGAGCCCGGCTGGCCCCGGCCCGGCAGGCAGGAGCCGCTCCGCCCGGACCTGCGGACTACAAGTCCCGGCACGGCCTGCGCCGAGCGCTGGCGTGAGGGGGGGCGGGGAGGCGAGCTGCATCCTGGGAGCTGTAGTGCAGGGGACAGGGCTGCGGCGGGGCGGCCCGGCCGGTGTCCCGGGGTGGCCGCCGGCCAGGCGGGCACCGAGCTGCAGCCAAAAATGTCGCCGAAAGAGCCGGCTTTACCACACCGGCACGGCTTGGCGTGAGGGGCCGGCAACACCGGCGGGTTTTCAGCATCGTCCGTTGCAGGAGCCTAGCAGGCGTAACTTGCACTGAATCCGGCGTCTGCGTTGCAGTACACTGATAATTATCAACTATCATCATTGCTGTAATTGATTAATAATTGGTATGGTGGATAAGGGTCGCACGGCACAGGGGTGCTCAGCGGGGTACGTGCCAGCCTGGGAGAGCACGACAAAGAGTTCTTGTCTCTTGCTGAAGAGACTGGAGGAACTGCATCACAGCAACAGTCTGGGGCAATGAATGATTTTAGTGATCCGGAAGGTTATCGTACATTGGCAAGTAATAAATAGAATTTACAGCAGAAGATAGACTTTATCTTGCACCTTTCTGTTGCTTTACTTGTTGTGCAACCTGTTGCTTTGCTTGTGAAACCTTTCACTCCTTGATATGTAATCAACACGTTTTAAAATGCCTATTGAACATCAAATAGGAACAAGTTATTCTACCTTGGCAATTACAGTTGTGTAACCAACTAATGTAGGCATGGTGTAGGAAGATTTTGTACTCTTCATGCAGCTTAAGGGCGTGACTGAAGTCAGATTGCACAAGAATACATTTTAGTGTGTTAATGCTTTTACTTTTCTAAATGGTCAACACTTAACGGAGAAAGCAATTTAACTGAAAGTGACTTAACAGCACAATAGTGCTCAACATACATTATGTGAATGTAGTGATCTGCCAGGGAGAGGAGAGCTGGGAAGTTGTACCCTGCTTTGGCTGAAGAGCTGAAATATCTGCCACCTTCCCTCCCATCAATACATTCATACCTGCAATGCACTGTACACATAGATACTCTCCATAACATCATCCTGTAAAGTATAAGGTCTGGCTGTATCATCACGTAGCAGGGATGGGAATTCCACGGATCACAGCTCATTGGTACTTCTGAGAACCCCTTTCTGTGTCCTACCTGGAAGAGTTTTGCTGAACTTCATGAATCCTTCTTACAGACATTTGCATGTATGCAATCATACAACTGAGCGGGTGCTGATCAGAGAGTTCTGTCTGCTTTCACATCACTCTTCACAGGCAATAATTAAAAAAAGAGTTTAAAGCACATATTTTCATTTCATTTACTAGTGTATCACACACAGTCAAAGACAGGCACTCTTTAAGACCAGCTATGAAAAGACTGAGGTGTCATTTTTCTCAGTCTCCTAATGAAGAGCTAGTGCTGAAACACACTTCTACCTGGCTGACAAATTTTATGTCCCTTTTAACTTGAATTCTTTGAGGAACAGAGAAGATATATGCTCTGTCAACATGTCTAAGTTTAACCTAAAATACCCTCTAAAGTACTTTGCTAACGCTGTAGTATCTGGAACCCGAAGGCTTGTCTCCAAATCTCAAATTGCAGGAACTGAATAAACACTTCTAAATTTAGAGAGGCAAAGCTATCGCTAATGGGTTAGAGTTTGTTTGTGATACATGGCAATGACAGACACCCCACCCCACCCCCCCCAAACCAGTGAATCATTTCAAACAGTGCAAATCATCAGCACAGCAGATGAAGAAATGATAGATGGCTGCTACAATGTGAAGTCAATGTACCACTTTACCATAACTCCCCAATGGTTTTTGCTTCGTAGACCCCAAATTGTCCTCTTAGGGATACTTCATGTATGCTTGGAAGCCACAGCAACGAAATCGGGAACTCCAGCTTTTGATGTGTATTTTACAGATGTATCCCCTCTCCTTGCTCCCTCTGGTGGATGCCTTCTCTCCATGTTTCTCATCTCCTGCCTACGTCTCCCTCGTGTCTGTGTGTCCTTTTTCACTTGCTTGGGCATTCAGTCACCCCTAAATCTGCTGCCTCCATCTTATTTTTTCTTTTCCTGCTAGTCTCTTTCCTTTGCAGTGTGGCTTGATGGTTTTGTTAGGTCATGCTAGCTCCTGGCTCTAGCAGGAGGATGCCAAAGGCAGTAGCAGAAGGCACAAAGGAGGGATGCTGAAAGGCCACCTGCCCCTGTTTTCTGCTTTGGCTCTGAGCTAGCTTTGTCACGTTTGTTGATTAAAAGCATAATGTGGAAAGTTCAGTCAAGAAAAAACATTACTAAGTATCTCAGTATGACAAGAATGCTATATATATATATATATATATATATATTTATTTAATGTACCTCTAGCATTTCTGACCTCACAGACGTCTTAGCTTGCAAGTCTGTCTGGATGGACAGTGGGAAAAAGATGAGGTACTCTGTCACAAAAACATTCCCGGAGGTGATCTGTGCAGCTGGCACAGATCACATTGTAGCTAGGTGAGGGCACATGGGGACAAATGGTAAGGTTTAGGTGAGCCACACTGTGGAATACAGCTTATATAATCCAGTTCCACAATACAAATAGATCTATATCTTGGTGTCACGTATCCCTTGTTCGGAGACAGAATTAAAGCTGACATGCATCTTGTATTTCAGCCTCAACATAACATTACTTCCAGAGATAATTTCATATTCACCCGGTCAAATACACTGCAATGTCTTGCATGCAGAACAGTATCTTTACAGGAATATTAGCATTGATAAGCTCTGCAACATGTACAGTCTGGAAAAGCAGTGATACACTTTATTGGTCTCTACATCTGTCACAAGCTAACACTGCAAAATTCAAACACACATAGAGGCATATATAAATATATATGTGTATATGTGCATCTGGATTTTAAATATACATATACATATATATACACACACTCATTTTAATGTCGGTTTTATTTGGTTCCTCCCCCAAATTCACACCAACATCTTTCTTCCGCTTCTGTGTGCTGACAAGAAAGAATCCCTGAGGAACTAGGAAAGCTGAGAATGAGAGTCCTTAACTAACTCTGCATAATTTGACACAGTTCAGGGTCATCAGGGTGGCAAGGTTAGCCTCCCTTCCCTGACTTAATGACTCTTAGCTGGTTGAGTATCTTCTGACCAAACAATTTCATTGACCAAGTGGCTCCAACTGACCATCCTTCCAGACACATTCTAGAAACTCCTTCTGAAACACCTAACATTGCCATCTGATTCCAGATGGGTTGTACATTTCTAGTACACAGCAAAGGCAGCACATGTTTGTGGGAGCTGCTTACTCATAGTCTTACTCAATGGGATTGCTATTTTAAGATGCCTTGAAGCGCACAACTTGATACAGCTCCAGGATTCAGATTGCTTTATCCACTGAATTTGTTCCCGCTTTATGCTAAGGAGGCTCAATACCATAAACCCAGCCCAAAAAGGGGAAACAAAATGCTGGCAAACCTTGCAGTAAAGTTCAGAAAAGTGAAAGCAACGTAAGATCCTCATGATGTGAACCTACAAATGTAGTTGACTGTCGTCCATTATCATATGGGGAAAAGAATCAGAAATGCTTATTGTACACTCACAAATGCACTTACACCTACTAAGAAAAAAGAGGCTGATTTCCTATGGCAGAGAACTGGGTTATATAAATACATTAGTCACAGTAAAGCATGCACCTGCTTACAGTATGGACTGATGGACAAATACACCCCTCTTGACCTTTCCTCCTCTAACCATCTGCCCACTTCTGCAGCAATGCCTTGTCACTACAGGGGTTCTCCTGAGAAAGGCAGGATGTTGCCGTCGGCAGTGGCAGGCAGGACCGGCAGGCAGGACTGGCAGGCAGGATTGGCAAGCAGCCCGACTGCAGGCTGCCTGCCGAACCGCAAACACCTGCGGATGAGTCAGACACCTTGCTGTGGCAACACACATACCAGGTCAGGCAGCACAGGGCTAACGACAATCTGCCCCTAAATAATGAGAATTTTTAAAATGTTCATACTTTGTCTTTGGGCCTTTTGAAGTCTGCCAACTCATGTGGTAGTGGGATGATTTCAGTTGAAAAGCAAATGTTTTCATAATAATGCATTGCCCTTTTTGGCTGATCAGGTGGGGACTTCACTCGCTCCTTAACCAACCTGAGAAAAGCACAATGTTCCTCTCCCTATTGCCATTCATTTATTTATCCCTTCCTCTTCCACACCACCTACCTGATCCCCCATTTTTCGCTGGTCCAGGCTGTGCAACAGACTTAGAAAATGAAACACGGGTATCCAAGAAACACAAGCCACCATCCTAGCAGCTTCTTACAAGATGCAACTTGTGCTGTAATAGGTATGACTACATGGTGCTTTGAAGAAAGAGGCCTCACCTGCATGCCGGGACCAGTGCTCTCCTAGAGCTGGTGTGCCAGTACTGGGACTAGGGGACCCTTCACAGTTGACCTCAGTGGGCAAAGACCCAGCAGCTGGGAGAAGAGTGATGATCTACTTCTTCATCAAAGCATTTCATTTCATGGTACATCCAGATCCTCTCACTTAGGACAGGATCTGTAGAGCAGAAGGGGCTTTGCCTGGCCTGGAGAAGGTGGTCTACTGGTAAGTCCCATTTTCAAAGAGGAGGACTGGACTCCACGAGGGGCAAGAACCCAAGGTGTAAGCCCACTCTTTTTCCAGTTTCCAAGTACATGGCTGGCACTGCTACCTAGCTTTACCTTGCAGGTTCCTGCATAGTTTGTGTGGTTAGATGGGACTATAAAACAGCTGGGGCTATTTTTATTTACTCCATGGTGAATAATCCCTTTGAAGTGGTACTAGTGACAAATTCAGCTGATGGAAATAGTCTTCAGGCTTGGGAGAAGCACAAGCCAAGACAGAGTTCTCTTCAGACTTTATTCTCCTCTATCTCATGTCTGGTTTTGGAGATTCCCTGGATACCATTTTATGACAGTGTTACCAGAGTCCCAGAGTTGGAGCTCCAGAGTCTCTGAGTGGGGGACAGTGCAGGGCACATGCCAACTTGCCTTCTTACAGATCCACTGTGTTCAAACGAGATTTTTGGATTAGACATTCAAGAAGACAAGCTGCCAATACCAAGCCACTTGCAAACCATTGTCAGGGAGCAACAGCTCTCTTCATGGCCCAGGACCTCCACCATTGCCACGTGGGCTCTGACTCCAGCAGTCAAAGACTCTGGAGATGTGGAGAAACATATTCAGGGCTCTGACAATCCTCACCACCACTGGAAGGACAAGGAAAGAATAATTTAGAATAATCTCTTGGCCATTTCCACTCCCTTTGCCTTCTTTCATGCTTTATTGCAAGATGAGGAAACCCTCCATCATACCACACCCAGACATTGAGTGACACTGTATTTGTACCATAGACTGCTACTTTATGTTTTACTTCATCAGATGTTTCTGTCCCTCTCATCAACAATGAGCCATGATCTTATTTTCCTATTACTTTAGTTAATCTATTTTCCATATCATAATAGTTTTTTAAGCAAAAGCAGACCGAAAGATTAGGGATATTTACTAATCTATAACAGCCTCAGTGTAATTGTATACGTTGTTTCGACTGAAGCTGAGATCACTGTATTACCACTGTCCCTCACGGGTATGTGTGTGGAAAATATCATCACCGTTACATTTTAATTGTGTTTGTTCAAATTTCGGTAGAATTTGTCCCTCTGAAAACAGCTTCTTATTTCAGATGTGCGGTTTTTTCCAAGTATGGAAAAAGATTTCCAAAGCAAAACACTAAGCAGCCTAAAATCCTGTCTAAGCAGCACCCTCTAGTGTTATCATGCTACTATTGCAGAGAAGATTTCATGTTAGGATACGGTTTTTTTTCAGAGGAACGACACGGAAAGTAAAGAGAAAAAAAATATCACGAACTCCTGTAAAACCTATTTCATATCCTTAGGTCTTTCCTTGTTTAGCAAAGCATATTGCCTATGCTTAACTTGGAGCACCTACCTTAGTTTTTTAAACTTTAAAGTAATTTTGTAGGTAACTTTCTTGGCCTTCCTTATGCATCATTCATGATTTATTTTATGTGTGTCCTATAGTTTCATTTATTTATTTAAAACATGAGAATAAGATGGCAAGAATAAGGTCAGAAAATTATCACCTGTTGAGCTTACAGCATACTGAGTCTTCAAAAAAAGGAACTAGAACTGATAGAACACTTTTTTTGGTGAAAAATGGTTTTTCAATAAGAATCTCCTAATTTTCCCATCTTTCAGAAAATTGTTTCAACAATATAAAATGTGATACAATTTGGCTGGTGAAAGTGCTGATGTGATTATGTCATTACTCCATTTGCATTATGCTGCAGAGTTGCAAGCAAGTCTCATGTACTGTAAATTAACATAATGGTCTAAATTAACTTAATGGCACTTAAGTACTCTCAGGCCCATTGCTTCATTTCAGAATTTCTATGTCAGCAAATGGTACACCTGTGCCATGTGGATAGAGAAAGAAAAGCAGGTATTTTATAACTGAGACACAAAAGAAGGAAGTCTAATTCCCCTTCTCTTGTGCAAAACAGTCAAGAGACCTAAATGAAAGGTCCTGAGAAACTTTCTGTCATTTAGTGATACAAATGCAATATTATGCTAAGAAAACTGTGAACACAATAAATCTTTTCAGAGTGCATGACAGGGAAATGTTGCTTAACTCCCACAGCCTTGTAAAAATGCAGAGTTTAACCACCCAGAGATTTTTTCTGAAACTGAGTCCACTTGACAACTCTCTCTTGTTGTTAATGAAATATGAGTTTTGTCTCATTCCTTGTTTCACTATTTTTCCATTTTAATGTATTTTCTCTTCTGTCTTTTCCTCCTGTTTTCTTTGTTATCCTCCCTTGTTATCTGCCACTCTCTGTTCTCTTTTTTTTATTTTCTCCACACAATGTTTTTGCTTTTCCCTCCAGCTTCAATTTCTGTGTGATTTTCCCTCAGTCGCTCCTCATATGAGATGGTGCATTTCAGCTCTGACAACCATTTACACTAATCCATCCATGTCATCATACAGTAGTTTAGTGTAGAATATAAATGACAGGGTGCTTTTCCAACCTTTAATACAAATGGTGTCTTCAGTGAGCCAGCGTTTTCTTGAGAACCGCCCATATTTTGCAAAGGACAAGTGAGAGAATAAATAAAATTCACGCTGTTTGAAATTAATTCTGTACATTCTGAAAATGTAGCATATTTCCCCCAGCAAATGTCCAGTTTAAGGGATATTTCCCCCCAACAACGCTTACCAGGGCAGATTAATAAATGAAGCCTTTTGGTATGATAAAGCGCAGTCCCAGCTGAAAGTTGGTCTGTAATGGCTATGGGGTCTCACATTCCTTTAGTCTGGTTGAGCTGGTTATCAACTTCCTACTTGGGCTACTAGAAGAGAGACTTGTGCTCTAAGCATTGCTATATTTAAATCCATGTCACGCTTTGGATTACTTACAAAACCTGTCTTATTCCTGAAATAAATATATGCATTTACTGCATAATGTCAGCCTAAATTGCCTCTGTGATTATCACAGGAGATGACAAAAGCAGTATTAGCACCTTTGCCTTGCCACAGAGAACAGGTCCTAAATGCTGCCCATCAAAATGTTTCTGATTATGTAATTTTTGCAACAGAAAATACAGATTAATCCAAACTGCTGTGTTTTGCCACACTATGGACCAGTCCTTCTATTCATTGCCTGGGGGTGAAATTGCCTTTTCCCAGTCCAAGTCTCTGGCATGCTAGGATATTCAAGACGATCGGAGGGCGCAATTTGGTCTTAATTTCAGAATTACTGAGGAAAGGATGGATATTATATTCTTACTGCTCTTCTGTAGTGCAGGATTCCCTTATAAAGGGGTCCTGGTGTGGAGTTTGTGAAGAAAGGAATATCTTACGTCCTGGCTTCATCTCAGGCACCGAGAAACGGAGAGTCAGACCTGTACCATACATCCTCCAGGATCCACTGGAGGCAAAAACGTGGTGGGCTAAGGGAAAGGGGTGTGCATGCTGGTGGCACAGTCCTCAAGAAGCTCTGCAAGGGCTGTCTCCTTGCCTCTTCCCCAGGGTTAAATCCTTTGTCTGAAGTCACTGGGAAGAATTAATTCTAATGGGACTATAGTCCAGAAATAATGATGCACAACACTGTGTACTAGACATTTGCTTCTCCTCTCTATGGCATCCTATGCAACCATACTACCAGTGTGTAATGAGTATCAGCATCTTGACAGCCCTCCATCTGATTAGAGGAAGAGTGAATTTTCTGGTAAAAAATGCCTTTTGAAGGTAAATCTAAACTACAAGGAATACTACAATCTACTTTGTTATAATGCACTGTATTACCATTCAATAGATTGAATCTGCTTGCAAGGGCAAGATAGGTGAGCATCAACTTTCACTTTGAATTATTTAGCTGTGAGTAAAAGGAAATTACAAGTTGGAAAATACTACTTTTCTCTAAATGACAGGATTACTGAGATTTTTCTGTGACTCAAAGGAAGCATCTTGCTCATCTTTTCTTTGGAATCAGAATCATGAACTCAATTTCTCAGCAGAAAGAAAGTTTTAGGAAATATTCTCTGAGGATTACAGAATGGAGCTATACAGTGGACTACACTGGGATGAGCATTTTTGCCTTCAGTATTTTACATTTATGATTGTATTAGTATTGTAAGGAAGCCAGAGCTACAAAAACTTTGGCTAGTACTCTCCCTATTAGTGAAAAAGTGCTCTTATTGAAGTGCAAACGCAAACTTCTATAACCTTCTGAAAATAAAAATAGACCATTAAAACAGTCAATATGCTTTAAAAATTTTTGAAGGAAAACTTGGAAAAGTAAAAATGTTTTTCTTGCCATGTTAAAAGACAAATGACTGGCTTCCATGCCCACACTCTCAATTCCCATGAAAACTGCAAGCCTGCAAAAACCGTTCCCCAAGTGCTTTGTGTTGTGTTATTTATTGGTACAGAAGGGATTACTTTTAATTAGCTTACCCCTGGCAAGAAGAAATCTTAAACCATATCACATGGGGTGAGGAGACAGTGAAGGGTGTGATTCATAATTTCTGAATGCAAAAGGCTGGCATAAAATATAACGCTGTTCAATGGGCAGAGCCGGCTCATTGTTCTGCTGGTTTCAACATGGCATTCCTTTCTTTCCCTCTCTTTTTCTTTATGCCTTCAGATTGTGAAACATCAGTTGATTTTTTCTGTAAGATGCAAATAGTTTTATTAATTTATTAAGAAAAAAATAACCCTGACTGGCAATTCCATTGCTACAGGCTGTACCCCCGACCATTAGGCAGACAATAGATCTCGTAGCCATTTTATAGCAATGTTCCTGAAAAAGACTGACTTTCTTCAGCTCTTTGGAGCAATAAAAGGATAAGATACGTTTACTGTCCACTGCTGTTCTGGAAGACAGATGTAACCCCTTGAGAAGATGAGAAACTAAGTATTCTATTTATTTCTAGCAGGGCCCCATTGAGTCTGGATCAAAATGATGAAGAAATTACTGGCTCTGTAGAGACCAAAATGAAAGGACATTTGTCACATGCACGTTGCATTGACGTTTTTAGCAGTTATACACTCCTAGGAATCTCAATTTCATTTTTCAGAATATACTTTATAGAAATATTTTTTACAAGAAATTTATTTTACAGAATAAAGCATTATTATTTCCCTCTCTTTTAATATTAAATAGCAGATGAGATTATTATGTATACTAACAGCGCAGCTAACAGCATTTTGGTTGGCCCTCAGACTGAGCATTGTGCGCTATGCTGTATCATTTGAAAGATGACAGCAATGGTTGGAGCCACGTTTGGGAATGAACCAATGATAGCTGGAGCTGCACTGTATAAATCTCATCGATCCACATGTAAAGCAGAAAGTATGTTTAAATTGCAGTAATTCTGTTCTGTTGCAAAGGGCTCAAATTGTGCATGACTTTTCCTTTGGGGTGGCAGGAAAAAGACAAGACTGAATGTTAATTCTCTCTTTTTATTTTCTGCCGACTACTTTGAGCTCCATATTGGCTATTTTTTCTTCTGGTATTTGCCTGCATTGATTCTCTACTGCTCCATTAAAGGAATGTTTCTGTTATTTCCCAGTGATAGCTATACCTAGTTTCTCCTGAAGGAAATAAAGCCTGTCCTTGTCACTGTACAGGTTGGTTCATAGATTATGAGTAAGTGATGAGTCTCATCTGGTAAGTCCCAATTTTCAGCCTGGTGTGTGAGCAAGTTCTGATGCTGGACCTCAGGCTACTCCAACCCATGTTTATCTGAGAACAGTGCAGGGATGTTCATTGGCCAGCGTGTCCAATCTTGAAGATTTCTTCAGAAAAGGACTGTTTGATACTGTGCTTTTAGATTCTGCTGCATGCTGATGCCATGCTGTTTGCAAATAAGGCATTGGAAAGATTTTCTAATGAGGGACAATTAGAAGAGTGTGGCTTGTTTAGCAAGGCAAAGTAAATCTTGGAAGAATAAATGACTGCTGCCTATAAATAATCCCAAGAAGCAAGAAGCATAGCACTAAGGAAGAAGAGCATTCATGCAAGGTAATGAAAACTATTTGCATACGAGCAAAAAGGTATAAAGGGCTACCAGTATGTACAGATAGACTGGAAATTTGATGAGGTTTAATCATTTGAGCTGTCAGGCCTATAGCAGCCTCCCGGGGTGAATAGCAGAGACAAAAAACCAAGCTGTATTTGTGATTGCAGTCCAATGCATTTATGGGAAAGGAGTTTGAGATGGTGCCCGGATAGCGAGGACGGGATCTGAGCACCCAATGGGTCTACGCCAATTCAGCGTACCTGACAGTTGCACATTAAGAAAGGTCTGTCAGTGAAATGGAGAAGGGGACAGCGGGAGGAACTGGTAGGTGCGACTGGATGAGACCATTGGCTGTAAAGCAAGGAGAAACATAGAAGCCATGAGAAGGAGGTGCAACTTTCCCAAGTGCACTGGGGTAAGTATGCTCTCCGTTCACAGAGTCACATTAAAATCATGATTTCCAGTCAATGCCAGCTGAAAAATGAAGCTTCAAATGAAAAAGGCTCGGGAGACACTCCTACTGAGCTGCTGCAGCAAGATGTGGAGTCAGCCAGGCAGTATTGCTCTACTTGCCTGTAAAGTAGGGAAAAGCCTCAGTTTTCTTTCAAAAAAAAAGAGTACAGTTTGTCCCCGGCTGGGCTGACGAGGAGTAAGGGACGGTGACAGGGCCGCCATGGCTGGATGCACTCCCTGAGCGCCACACACGGAAACGCTGGGCGGCACGACCACACGCAGGGGTCAGACCCAGGGCCCGGGGGTGCAGCACGCGAAGCCAGTCCGGCTCCCGGAACCGGGAAAGGGAGAGCCAGCCCGGCAGTGACCCGGCCACGACCAGGCCCCAGCAAACCTTCTCCCCCCCCGCACTCTCCCTCTCAGAGCAGGCAGCCCGCCAGGGAGAGGGAGGGCGAGCAGCGCAGGCTGCTGTCGGATTGGATAACACTTCTGTCAATCAATGCCCGTTGCGGGGCGGAAGGTTGTACGCACGCGCGCGCCT
>VYZV01031162.1:686-11480 GCA_013401275.1 Pandion haliaetus | reverse complement strand
CCCCCCAAATCCTCCTTTTCTATGGAACGTAGGCAAGCTGATTTTTGCTTTCACAAAAAAACTGTTGAGATTGACATTCCATTTGTCCTGTGTTGCCCTACAATGCAACATTGTTTAAGACTTCAGCCTTAGACAGTTAAAAATGTGAAATGTGTATTTAATTGCTGCGCAACAGGACACGTAATAGCTGGCACAGTTCTCACAATAATTTGTGCTGCTGAACAAGTGCAGTTTATATGCTTCCCTTTAAAGGCCATTAGTTCAATCACACAATTTCTTGTCTCGAAATGCCTTGAAACCTAGATCAAAGGAGTAATTAAGTATCCTTTAGGTGTGATCAATCTGAGTGATAATACAGTATTTTAAAAAAACCAAAACACAACCTTGTGCTTCATCCAAGTATTTAAAACTTGGATGCTATAACGAATCACTTTTCTACTAGTGTGGAACAGCTCTGTTGTATAGAATATGATCATAATACTCAAATTTCCAATGGACAGGGAATGAAAGAGAATGTTTTTAGGTAGCTTAATTGGTATCTCTTTATATGTTCTTTTGTATACAGATATATTGTGATAAATAGCCTGTTTGAGACAACTAGTTATAATATCAGTCTATTCTTAAATTTTAAGCTTAAGGAAGAGAAATTCACCTTTTGATTTAGAAGGTGTAATAGCAACATTTTTTTTAAATATTAACAGCCATACATTTAACTTGTTGAGAATTTTTTTATGACCACTTGACAAATACTTCGATGTTGTTTATTTTCTTAGAGGGTTAGTGCCAATCAGGTGACTTGACAATGTGCTTTAGCAAGGTGCCGAAAAAACCTACTAGCAAGACTTGACAGTTCAAGACTGTCATGTGGTGATTCAGTAAAAAAAAGTAACTACTTTCAAATGTTTTTTTGATCACTTCAGGCTCTGTAGAAGCCTTTTTTTTTTTTTTTTTTTTAATTTTGCCATGGCTTGTGTCTCTTTAGCCTGGTTTCCTTTGAAAGCCAAGCTAATGGGAGACACTAGTTGATTTAATGACTGGAACGTGAAGGTAGCCAGTAGATTCAAAGTCTTAATAAAAGAGTAGGTGTCTCAAACTTATCTGCTTCTACAGTTTTCATGAAAGTTTGTGGCCAGGTGAAAAGACCCAAACCATTGCTTTTATGAAGAAAATGCTGCAGCCTGTTGTCTGTCTGGTAGGCCAAAGAACTTCAGATAACCTGCAATCATGTGCTGACTGGCCAGATAGCAAGAAGGTAGCTTGAAAAGTGCTACAGTGTGATCTACCTCTTATCTAATAGGTACTTGGGGAATATGGGAGAAGCTGTGGGCATTGCAATGGTGAAATCAAAGCACGGAGATCTGGGGTTATCACAGTGAGAAAAAGGAGGTAGACAGAAAAAACATGTAGTTGGCAGGGTAGAAAACATGTTTTGTTCACCCTGTTTTCAGGAGGCACAGCCAGTCAGAAAATCAGACTTTGAATATTTCTATCGTGTTGTATTATAGTAGATCAGTTAGCAACAACCAAGAGCTGCGTTTGTCTTAGTGTAGCCTTTGCTATATATTTCTGGTATTGTGGATCTTGGTATATGCTACATAAAATTCAAACATTTTTAATTTGAGTTATTACTAGTTAACACACTTATTGCAATGTATGGTAACTCATGATTTATTGACTACTCAGAAACTCCTTGAAAGAACCCGTGCCAGGCGAGAGAACCTGCAGAAGAAAATGGCTGAGCGGCCCAAGATGGGACTGAGACCCACAATGCAGACCAAGAGGGTCAGAGAGCCGTTGTTAGAAACTGGTAACCAGGCACCTCTTCCTGGTGAAGAAGGTATTTTGCAACAAGTCTTAATAAAGATTGTCTTTTGATATAAGTCCCATCTCATTTTTTACCTAAGGGCAAGTGAAAACTCTTGGGAAGAGTGGTTTTTTGGGAGGCATATCAGGGTATTCATAAATCATAACTTTACTTGCATTACAGTTTTGTACTGTCTCTGAAAATATTTTAGATTGTTTGAATACTAATTTGCTTGAATACTCTGACCTGTACAGTGAAACCTGGCACAAAGCCATCACCATCAAAGAGGCTCTGCCCTAGCAATATGGAGACTCAAGCTTCCAGTTCGGAGAACATACAGCCAGTTCCTTCAAGTTCCACAAGCAGTCGTTCTCCTGAGATGACTTCAGAATTGCATGTAACTGCTTCTAACAGGGCTTCACTGGTTCAGCCTCTCGAGAAAGGAAAAACAAACGCCAAGTCAGAAACTCCTGCAGCCCTTTCAGTCAAAACACGTATGCAGAAACTGGCAGAACAGCGACGCTGCTGGGATAGTGAGGGTATGTTTCACTTGCTAAGCATTACTGGTATTTCTCAGCATTTGCATTGATGATTATGTTTGTTAGCAGAAGATAATTTTGTGTGTGTGAATGCTAATGTTTTCGTAAAGAACTCTTAGCACTGGGGAAGGCCTGAAATAATGAAACTGTTGATTACAGCTTGATTTTATACACCTTTTTTTCCCCACTAATGTGATGCCTTGCTCATCACGACAGTGACATAAAACTAGTAAACTGCTTGGTTAGAAATGTGTTGGCTTTGCAATGAGCTTTAATTTAACTTGATTAGTCTCAATGCCTTCAGAGCTAGTAGCTTGATTCTGTGGATGGGAATAACATCTGACTGTTGATAAACTTAATACATAGCAAAATGCAAAAGATACAAATATACCTCAATATATTTTATAAGCAAAATAAATGTGTTTTCTTTTTTCCAGATCCCTCTGAATGTGTTCCTCTCTCTCCCTTCCAGTCAAAAGATCTGTCTGTTTCTCCACCTAAGCAGGCATCTAGTGCCCTGGCAAGTGATACTCCTATTGGGAGAAGAGGCCGTTTAGCTAACCTTGCTGCTACAATTGGTTCCTGGGAAGATGACCTAAGTCATCCATCTGCAAAGCAAAACAATGCACAAGAACAGCCTGGCACTACTTGTTTATCCAAATTGTCCACTACAAGTGGAGCATCTGCTAGAATCAATAGTAGCAGTGTAAAGCAGGAAGCTGCATCCTGTTCTCAAAGGCTTGTTGAGGCTTCTATTAATAAACCAGCAAACTCAAAGATAGAGGTGAGTGTCTGATTTAGTTGCTGATTAAAAATCGATTTGAGTATCGGGGGGACAAATGTTAACTCATAACTGTTTAATCTGAATTTAAAGACTTGATGTAAATAGGCTAAGGTTGCTCACAAGTTTTGCTTTATTGCAATCCCACATGCCCTTTTCTAATAGCAGACCTGAAACACCTTAGAATCCCTTTTATTGATACTTAAAGACGAGTGTACTTAAGTCTTGTAAAAGTTGATGTCAAAGAATTGGTTGCTGCCCTCTTGACCATTAGAAGGGGGCTTCTTGCAGAGATATTGGGTTTCATTTTGTAACTTCATGTAGTTGCTTGACTTAAATTGTGAATATTATTGCTGTATGAAAATTCAGTCAGAATGCTGAAATTAGTAGTACCAGATACCTATTGTTCAATTCATGCCATTTATGAAATGACAATATCTGCCATGTGCAGTCTTGTTTAGGGAAATGTGGGAAAATACCTAAAGTAGCTGGCAAAAGTACCTGGAATCAAATGCTGGAACAATTTGAAATAGTCAATAAAAAAACCTACAAAAAGCTTATAGCTCTTGTTTTCAGCTTTTTCTGTTGATGGAACAGGTGTGTTACGTTACAGTATCTATGCAGAACGCTTTCATTCTTTTTCCGCTTGAGAGAATAAGAATGTACAGTCTCATTTTTATATTATTCTTTTTTTCCCTTGTTAAGGATCCAAACAATTTTTTAACACAATCCTCAAGAGTCACTGTTCCCTGTTCTAAAGAATCTGAAGTACGACAACAGCTAGCAGAGAATCCCTGCAGCCCTCAGAAAACTGAAAAGCGTACACAAACTGCAAAATCAACTTTGCCTCAACCAGTTCAGTCCAAAGAAGAGCCAGTCAAAGGAACACATGTGCAACTTGAACCTAAGGGTAAACCCACAACACCAGGTAAGCTGTTTTTCAGCTTCAATAAATGCTCATTCAAATTAGGCTTATGTGTCCTGTGTTGAAAACTACATATTAATTAAGAATTTATGGTAACATATTAGATAATGACTATTTCCTGTTGTAACTTGAGTGAAGTCCTGAAGAGCTCTGTGACAATTATCATAAACTGTACACCTTCTGTATTTTGCAGGGGTATTTTCTTGGACGTGATTTTAGTAACTCTTGAGCAAAATCAATCTAACTTTTTCTCTCTGTAAAAATGTATCCTGCTATCATCAGTTAAGTGAGACTATTCAAAGCTTCTTTCAAATTGTTGGATACTATCTGTATCCAATTGATATAAGGTAATGAGTCTGCATATGTTAGAAGAAAACAGAGCTAAATGCCACACAGATGTTCTAACTTTGCATAGTGTCTTTCTTTTCAGTGGTAGTATTTATGTTGAAGCAAGTGATCATGCCCAGTTTTAAGTTCAACTGCTTCTTGGGTCAGAAACTTGGACTAGCAGCTTGAACTCTTTGAAGTGATGGCCAGAAGAGCAAGTGTGTGTCTCTAGATACGCTGACAATAAAAGACAAGCTCAAAGTGGGGTGGATGCCAAACAATATATCCACATTATATACTAGAATGCTTGTTTACATGAAAGATGCAAGTGAGGTTGGTTGTAGAGGAAATATTGAGAAAGCAAATCAGTTTCAATAACTGGTGGATCACATGTGGACTTTGAGAAGAACATCTATTAGCTCTGGCTTGCTGCTTTAACTTCAGTGTTCTGTTACTGTGGTGATTTGCACTTCAGGTTTAATTTGTATAAACTATAATGGAGTAAGCGCTATAAAGGAGACAGCTTAACTGCTTCATTGAGGACCTTCAGCAGGATACAAAATTGCAGTGATTTCTTTCAGTGGTTTTGAGAGTTTCTTTCAAGGCAAAACAATTGTTCTTGTAGGGGGATCAGGAATTAAGCCCTTCCTGGAACGCTTTGGGGAGCGCTGTCAAGAGCGTAGTGCACGGAGTCCTGCTACGAATACTCCAGGGTGCAGAACACCCATTGTTACCCCAAATACAAGGACAATCCAGGAAAGGCTTCTCAAACAAAATGAAAATTCCTCTACTGCCAGCTTAGCACTTCAGCTTAAGCAGGTATGACTTCCTACATTCATAGCTTGCCTATAAGCTTGGGGAAAATTCTTACTGTTCTGTACCTATCTGAGGAATTTGAAATGCTTTGACATCTGAAAGCTGTCAGCTTTTCCCCTGTTCCCCTTTATTTGCTTAGGAACGTGAACGAGAACTTGCATGCCTTCGTGGCCGGTTTGATAGGGGCAATCTGTGGAGTGCAGAGAAAAGTGAAAGTTCAAAGAGAAAACTTCCAGAAGCTAAAATGGTAATGTTACCTCCATGTATCAAAAGATGATAGTCTGTGAATTGCTTTAACATGTTCTGAACACAGGTACAGATATGCTAATGTAAATAAAAGATAAAAACATAAGCTTTGTGAATGCCCAGGCTGTGCAAAACTGCTTGTCAAGTGGTTTGTGATTATTAACAAATTATTAGATTTTTTTCCTCCTGCAGAATCAATTAAGGAGACAAGTGGTGCTGCTTTGAGCCAATTGATTGATTTTATTTAAGTGTGGGTTTTTTATATTCTATAACTTTAAAAACAAAAGAAAGCTCCTCATACAAATACTCAATTTAGTATTTAGTACTTCAGCTGAATTTCTTATATAAATAAATAGGATCCTTCTTGATATTGGGCAACCTTTTTTCCTAGCAGGTGTTAAAATGTGTTTGTCTGGCAGTTTTTTTTAGTTACTTTAACCGTTACCTCCTGAATGTACTGTGTTTTTATTTTTGCCAGGAAAGCCAATCTCAGGCTAGTCCAAAACATCCTCCTAGTTCAGATGCCGCTGCTTTTGGATCAGCAGAAGACGAACCAGCAGGTGACATGCAAGCAAAGTCTCCCAGTGTGGAGTCTTCAGGTAAGAACTGTCACTGTTTGCCTGTGGCTAACACTGGACTGAAGCACTGCCCTTGATGTTCATGAGCAGATAAAGGGGCTAGTAGCACCGACGTATAGAACTGGACCTCTTATTTGGTTACTGATTTGTCTAAATCTTCTTGTGTGATGATAATGCTCTGCACTCCTATACCAATTGGAAGATTGACAAAGCAAGACTGCCTTCTTGTTTCTCAGTGGGTTTACCTATGTTTCATACTTTCATATATGTTAAGTGTAGGGAGAGTGGATGAGAATCGTCAGTTACAGATTTAATCTATACTGTACCTGAGTATCCAAATTTTCACAATAATCTAACGGAGGGAACTCTTCCCTTGTCAGTATCCCCTTATGCTATTAATTCTTATAGTAGGGGTTGCAAAAAGAATTTGGAGATGCTCATGACATCCTTTGTGGTGCTTACTGAATTTTCCTGGTTTCAGCTGGGATAGAGTTAATTTTCTTTCCAGTAGCTGGTATAGTGTTATGTTTTGATTTCAGTATGAGAAGAATGTCAATAACACACTGATGTTTTCAGTTTTTGCTAAGTAATGTTTAGACTAAAGTCAAGGATTTTTCAGCTTCTCATGCCCAGCCAGCAAGGCGGCTGGAAGGGCACAAGAAGTTGGGAGGGGACACAGCCAGGACAGCTGACCCGAACTGGCCAAAGGGGTGTTCCATACCATCTGACATGATGCCCAGTATATAAACTGGGGGCAGTTGGCAGGGGGCGATCTCTGCTTGGGAATTAACTGGGCATTGGTCAGCAAGTGGTAAGCAATTGCACTGTGTATCACTTGGTTTTATTATTATTGTCACTTTACTATTATTGTCATTCATTATTTGTTTCTTCCTTTCTGTTCTATTAAACTGTTCTTATCTCAACCCATGAGTTTTACCTTTTTCCTTCTGATTCTCTCCCCCATCTCACTATGTGAGCAGCTGTGTGGTGCTTAGTTGCTGCCTGAGTTTAAACCACAACATAAGTGGAATGGCCTCCAGTTCTCTGTGAAAAAAGAGTGAACTTAGTTAATGCTTCTTATAGACATTATGGGCAAACAGGTTATCAAATGTGCTTCTAGAAAAACAGGATGATATCCTGCTGTTGGGTTTGGGTATGGTGGTTTTTGTGTGGTATTTTTTTGTTTTGTTTGTTTTTTAAATTTTCCCTTTTTGCTCTTGAGTGGCTGCACTCTACTATGGTTTCAGCATTGTTTCTTGTGCTATCAGCCTTCTGATTATACAATAGAAGTCTAGCTGTACAGGTTGTGGAGGGTATGTATTCTAACACTTTTTTTGACAGCAAGCTAACTGGAATACTTAATCTAGTGGGCTGTTTGTAAGTTGTCAGCTGTATTATCAAACCTCCAAAATTCAATAACTTAAAAAAAAAATTCAAACGCTAGACAATCTTCAATGACTTCTTTTTTATAAACTTAGATGCTTCCAAGTGTGAAGAGACTGATAAACACAGTCCTCTGAAGACCACAGAGCCAAAAAGCCCTGTAAAAGCAGTGTCTGTCTCAAAACTTGAGCAACCTGCTGAGAAACCAAAAGGTTTGTATTGAGTAGATGTATATTAATGCACTTAGCTATCTGTTGCCACTTGTCCAGCAGAGTGATAATATCCTTCAAGTCTGAACAATGAATTCACCATACATTTGCTGATGCTCATGTGTGTTTTGTAACAAGGTTTATGTAAAACAAATCTGAAAACTTCTTTTATCATAACCCTTCTCTTATGACATTCAAGTCTTTAAGGAATATTAAAATGCTGATACCAAAACTTTATTGGGAAAGGACAGAAATGACTGCTCTACCATGGGAGTTGCAGTTAAGTTTCAGACCCGTTTGAACTAAAATGTTGAAACTTGTTGAACAAGTGCGTCTCTTTATTCCCTCACTGTATCAACTATGCAGTGTATGTGATAAAGTATACTTCCATCCTTATTTTAATGTACTATTAGGGTTCTATATGCCTGACTATAAGGGCTTTTTAATCAAGCTTACTTGAAAGGCAAGAATAGTTGGCTTAGATGTTAACAGCTATCTGCTCACTTAGTGAGAATGAAGAGTTCAGTCTTGATGGCACTAATGTTTTTAAAATATCACCCTTCAGATGAAGTATACGAAATTGAAATGAGTGTGGATGACGAGATGAACAGCTCAAAAGTGATAAATGAAATTTTTGAGGTTCTTCAAGAGGATGGTCCAGACATAGAAAAGCTGAAGAAAGAAATGAGCATGAGCCTGGAAGGTGAAAGTGATGAGGAGGAGCAGGAAGAGTCACTGAATATTTCATCAATGTCTCTGTTAACCCCTCTAGTGGAATCTGTTGGTCCAGAGGTGAGAGTTATGAGGAGGCAGGGAAGGGCTTGTTTATCACACAGATCTACAATTTGCTTGTGAACAGTGATATTTTGTTGTTTTGTGATACCTGGGCAAACAAAGAAGTTAAAATGATACTTTGCTAATGAAAACATAATGAGGTAAAGTTATTTTCCTCTGAAAATAGTATAGCATATGGGATGCTTTGCTAAGCAAGAGGTTTAACTTCTGCTAAATCAGGCTTGAGTATATACATCTGTTACTTGTGCTGGACTTCCAGTGGTATACATGCATTCAGTGAAGTAGTTACTGATGAAAATCTGAAGAGAAGTAATTATGTAATGTACCAGTTTGGAAACTAAGACTAAAATCTTCTTGAGTTCAATGATCTACTGGTATCTTTAAAATAAATAAATAAATTAGCTTGTTCCATGTTCTAGGAAATATTTGTAAAATGTCTGTTAAATAGTATTAAGCAGCCTCCGAATTTGCTGTTTATATGCAAAACAAGTAAAGGTGAGAGAAAACAGATAATGATTAATGTGGACAGATATCTGTAATATAACCTGTTCTTCTCCCCAGGCCTTTGTGTCACCTTGTAAGTCAACTGGTGAAGGTAGTAGTATCAGTGATATAAGTCTGAAGTCTGAAAAGTTCCAGAGGACTAAAGTCCCCAGGGCAGAATCTGGAGACAGTATTGGCTCTGTGTCAGAAGATCGCAACCTTCCATATAGGTAATATATGCGAAAACCCACACTTGATTCTGTGAGTGTACAAATTAAGACACTGTTGTTTTTGACTTTTCTAATGAAGCATACTGTTTAAACTGCAATTGAAGCTTTTTTTTTCCTAAGATCTCTGTCTTTGATAAAGATTGTCTCTGTAGTCTTTATGTTGCTTAAATTTAAAATGAGCTGATAGAATGCTTTTTTTAAAGCCATTTAGGCAAGTTGGAAAACATCAATACCTGGTACATATGTATGTATATAAAAAAACCCCAATTTGTCAGTCCTGTGAAACATTTAATGGGGTTTCCTCTTTTAAAAGTGTTGATGCATATAGATCTCAAAGATTTAAAGAAACCGATCGTCCTTCAATAAAGCAAATCATTGTTCGCAAAGAAGATGTTACTTCCAAACTAGAAATGAAAAAGAATGGCCCATCTGATCAAGTCAATATCAAAAAGAAAATGCAGGTATCTAATACACTTAAAATTCTTTTTCTGACTTACTATTTCCTCACTTAATTTCCCCTGTGAATGTCCAGGACATTGACATACTGCTTAGAACTGCAAAATTAGGTTGTTAGCATAAATATCTAACGGTAGGGAATGATACTGCATAATTTGAACAGCTAATGCATCTCTTAGAAGGATCATGCTATAGAGTAAGTCTGGAGAGAACAAGCCATTGTTTTGAGAAGGGGACAGGGAATGTATATCTTATTACTGCTTTTGAATTAGGGGGGATTCATAACTAAGTTCTTTCAGTAGGCAAAATTCTGATCTTTACTGGTGCCTTGTTCACCTACATTGCTGAATTTCTGGTTAACTGCTGCTTCCCCTGGTGAAGGGACGACTAGACTGGATATGGAGCATACAAGCATTGACTCCCTACCATATTGAAATTACCTCTGAGGTCAAAACAAGTTATGCTGCAATACTCTTGCAGAAGTAACTGTAAACTGCAAGACTTTTGTAGTTTACTATCTAAATGGTCTGATTTTTCTGAAGCATAGCCCCCAAAATGCTAATTTCAAGACATTTCCATGTTTGAATGCAACACTAAATCCCTCTCTTCTTGCTAATTATTTTTACTATGGGTTTACTCTAGGAGCTGAATAATGAGATCAACATGCAGCAGACAGTGATTCATCAAGCCAGTCAAGCTCTGAACTGCTGTTTTGATGAGGAACATGGAAAAGGATCACAAGAAGAAGCAGAGGCTGAGAGACTTCTTCTCCTTGCAAGTAGGTTTTTAGACTCAAGTTCAAATCTTTGTTGTGAACACTTTGGAAAGAATTTATGAACTATGGCAGTGCATTTATTACGCTACCTTGTAGCCACTTACTTATAGTTCTTCACCTGGAAAACAGGAGAGGGTATCTGTTCTCTCTCAGCTTCTTCTATAGGCAAGAGGATGGTTTTGGTACCTTTATTGTCCCTAATACTCCTACTATTCTGGAAGATGATTAACACTTCTGTTGCATTTTACAAACTTATGGCAAAAAAAAAAAAAATTGTTCAGGACTACTCTTTCCTCTATTACAACTATAATGAATTGGTTTCTCTATGCAGCTGAGAAGAGAACTGCTTTACTGGAAGAACTGAATAAACTGAAGAGTGAGGGGCCTCATAGTAAAAGAAATAAAGCTGCTTCTGCACCCACTGAATTTGCTCCATCAACAGGACCT
>VYZV01031161.1:27398-40255 GCA_013401275.1 Pandion haliaetus | reverse complement strand
GGGGGGAAGAAGGAAAAGAAATAAAAGTATAGTTGCAATAGCTACCACCACGGAGGTGCGGCATCCCGACAGTCCGAATCATCTTCATGTCCGGTGGGAGAACGTTCCGTCCAAAGTTGGTCATTTCTGTTCTTTTATTGGGTGGTCTCATTGCATATTCATTCTTATTCTAAGAATCACTTAACATATTCCGAGAGCCGTTTTGCTTTACCACCCCTACCAGCTGGCGGTGGTGTGCATGCCCAATACTGTCACTAGGGGGTCTTAGATAGTCTTCAGGGGTCTCTGGGTCCCCCTGTCTTCTGGACCCCGGGTCTGGGTGCATGCACAGGGTTAGATTAATTTTCTTAGAATAACAACATCCAGCAGCAGGAAGTCTGTGGTTTCGTGGTCCCAAAGGTTGTTCCATTGTTATAGTAGTGGGGGTTTAACATTCCAGCAATGCTGAGACAGATAACCAACACAGGCTCTTACAGTTTCTTACAGAGTGTTGATCTGCTTGAGGGTAGGAAGGCTCTACAGAGGGATCTGGACAGGCTGGATCAATGGGCCGAGGCCAGTTGTATGAGGTTCAACAAGGCCAAGTGCCAGGTCCTGCACGTGGGTCACAACAACCCCATGTGATGCTACAGGCTTGGGGAAGAGTGGCTGGAAAGCTGCCCAGCAGAAAAGGACCTGGGGCTGTATGTCAACAGCTGGCTGAATATGAGCCAGCAGTGTGCCCAGGCGGCCAAGAAGGCCAACAGCATCCTGGCCTGTATCAGAAACAGTGTGGCCAGCAGGAGCAGGGAAGTGACTGTTCCCCTGCACTCGGCACTGGTGAGGCCGCACCTTGAGTACTGTGTTCAGTTTTGGGCCCCTCACTACAGGAAAGACACTGAGGTGCTGGAGTGTGTCCAGAGAAGGGCAACGAAGCTGGTGAGGGGCCTGGAGCACAAGTCTTTTGAGGAGCGGCTGAGGGAACTGGGGTTGTTTAGCCTGGAGAAAAGGAGGCTGAGGGGAGACCTTATCGCTCTCTACAACTACCTGAAAGGAGGTTGTAGTGAGGTGGGGGTCAGTCTCTTCTATCAGGTAACTAGTGATAGGACGAGAGGAAATGGCCTCAAGTTATGCCAGGGGAAGTTTAGATTGGGTATTAGGAAAAGTTTCTTTACTGAAAGGGTTGTCAGGCATTGGAACAGGCTGCCCAGGGAATTGGTGGAGTCACCATCCCTGAAGGTATTTAATAGATGTGTAGATGTGGCTCTTAATGACATGGTTTAGTGGTGGACCTGGCATTGCTAGGTAAACAGTTGGACTCGATGATCTTAAAGGTCTTTTCCAACCTAAATTATTATATGATTTTGTTGCAGCAGTCTAATGCAATAATTAGGCTCAAGGTAAATCCTCACCTGAGGTTCATTTGACAAGTCCAGTCATTTTCCAGATTTTTTCCTATGTATAAATCTCAGGTCAGAAGAAAAAAAAAAATTAAATGACCCTTATGGTGTCTTATTTATAGTGCTGTCAGGCTCTGGCTGGGGTCATGCTCGGTTCGGCTGCCCTTCTGCTCACAGGATTTCAGTTCTCCCAAGCACCTGAGATGCTGCACAACCTTCACTTTCCTTTCATTGGAGCCCCACTGCTGGCACTGCTGTTTCACCTGGCTCTTCTGCTCTTCAGAACTGTGAGCCTTCATAAAGTGTAGGGACATGCACTACCAAAGGTCCCTGCAATGTTTATAATGTCATACACGAAGAATACCTTAAATTTAGTTTCCACAATGAAAGGTGCTGGTCCTGGCAGATAAGGCTGGCCATGACATTAATACTCTGTTATGTGTCATAGACACAACAAAAACTTACAAAAAATTATCAAACCTGCATGCACTCTTTTCATTGTAGGTGTCTGATAGCCCTTGCTGAACATAGCCCGCAGAGGGCTGCTAGCTACTATTTCCTGGGTCTCGTAAGTGATGTTTGAGACCCTTCTCTTTAAATGTGACATCAGAAAAAGACTTTAGCTTCACACTATAATGGTATGATGTTTACCTTTCCAGTCATTACTGATTTTGTTGACAAGTGTGAAATCGGCACCTGTGGCTCTGCTGCATGTTGGGTACTGAATGGTAGCTTCTGTGTGCCGCTGTTTACTTCAGAAATCGTATGTCATCATCAGTTGTCCAAAGAATAGAAAGAAGACTTCAAGGCTGTCAAATTCATCTTAAGGCTATAGTATTGCCAGGATATGTGGAAAAAGAAGGAAAAATGCCCTCAGAAAAAAATACGCTGCTGTGCACTGCTCTTTCATCTTCCATTTTTCCCTGCTATACTGCATTTTTGGTTTGTGTTTTCAGCGTGCCTAAAACAGTAGGTTTCAGCCCCCCTGCTTGTAGCTTCCTAGATTGTACTGCAGTGCACATAATAAAGATTGAATATTTGCCACTGGAATAAAAGTTACCTAATCAGGTGGCTAGAATACAGATTTACAAATCAGAGAAACTCATCTCAGTTCTTGCCTTAGCTAATGATCTATTGTGTGCCTTCAGTGTCTGTGGCAATTTCTCAGATATAGAGTAGGGAGAGTAGGACGTGTTTTTCATGATAAAGAGAAAAGCTGCTCAGGTGAAAAATATTCTGAAATCTTACTGTGATTTTATTATATTTTAATTTCCCATGATAAAGAACAATGATATCTCTAAATTAAAAGTGAAATATTATTAAGACATATAAAAGTGAAATTTTATTTTTACAAGTCAACCTAGGTCTTATTTGAATGCTTCTGGACTTTGGTTTTGAGCTTTTTCAAAGAAGATATGTAAACGTACCACTTTCAGTTGCATATTTAACCTTCGTAACCTCATTGAGTAATGACTGAAGCAACCAAAGAATGATATGTCATACTTATCTGCAAGCTATATTTTACGTGTTTATTGCAAGGAGTGCAAAGATTGAGAATTAGAACTATAAATAAAATTTTATTTGTTGTGTTTGTCAAACACACACACAGAGGCACACTGGCCTTTTTTCATTTCTTGTATTCTGAAATAACGACAAGCAACAAACAGTTTGGAAAATCAGAAAAAGTTAAATATAAGACCCAAGATAAAATCATAATTATCACATCTTTTATAATTATTTAACCACTCCAGAATAACTCCTTTAGACATTGTTCTCTTCACATCCTCAGAGAGTGCAACACAGTTTTTCTGCTCACAGGCATAAGCCCAACCATCATTGTTCTTTTTATTCTGTGTAAGGGAAATGAGTTAATATTTCTTCCAGATGGAGAATTCTGCAACATATGCGGAAAGTTGTCAAGAACGATCAAATCAAACAGCAGTATAAAATATATAACATAACCCACCTGAAAAACAGAAAAGAAAATTTTTACTATATTCCTATTCTCTTTTAATGGAAAGCTAGTTGAGAGTTTCTAACCATTAATGTTTTTCAAATGATTGATTTCTCACTGAAGTGGCCAAACAATGAAAATATTGCAAATCAACCCAACCTCCCGAGTATTTTATGCTACTGAAAAATGAAATATGATTTGCTTTCAGACACTTTTCATAACTTGATTAATAGAGCTGATTCAGATTTGGATCAATAGTTGCTCTCTCTCAATGGACTATTTACTCCCCACCTTTGGTTGTATGACCTTATGAAGCAAGGGCAAGCATCATCATTGCTGCCTATTCCTGGTGAAGTTAATCTATTCACCTTTATCACTGGCCAGAATTAAGGACTAAGCATACCTATAGCATGGTCATAGCAGCACTGACCTGCTGACAGAACAAATGAGTTTGAGTCATTGTGTCCATTAATTTTTAAGTTTTTTTACATAAAATTGGCAGCTTCATTGGGAATTTTCAAGGCCAAGTATTGCAGCATACAAAGAAGCGCACACAGTTACCTCCTTCAATTCCTTTCTCACTCACTGCTAACCCTACAGCTCAAATTGAGGCCAGCTCCAAATTATCTGCCATGTGAATTGTGCCAAGTGAACCCAAACTGCCTTTTCAGTCTATAAAATATTCATTCAGTACCAGCTGGGACTGTAAAATATGAATGTTTGTTTATAATGTTGATAACATACCCTTTTCATTCTCTTGCATATGTATTAAGGAAATAGTTATACAACCACTCACAAGTACAGCTATATGACAAACTATAGCTCTAAAAAAAAATTTAATTTCTCCATCTCACTCTGCTGGAAGCCCATTTGACACTACAATTATCTGTCTAACCCAAATGATAGCCATTACAAAAATGTTTCAAATTTTCACCCTGCCATAAATTCCTACCCTCTCCCTTCATATCCATCTCCCAAGTGGGAAATTTAAGTTCCTCAACATTGCCTTCTCCTGGCATTCGATATTCCATATTGGACAAGTATTTGTGGCAGGACCAATGCAATGCAATTCAGAGCTACAATGCTAATGGAACAAAGAGCTTTGGAGTCTCCCAGAATATATATCCACTATACTAGTTTAGAGAACTGGAGAGTGCTGGGATTTACAACTTTAAACACAGCGAAGCTTGATGCATAGAAGAGTATTTTAGGACACATTTGAGAAATTTTGCCTGTTTTACTCTTGGGTTTTCTCTCTTCTTTAGATTTACAGACAAGGATTAATGCAAATCTTTACACTTACAGAAATTAAAATATTCACCTCCCAAAACACTGTTAACATATTCTAAAAAATATTTAAAATTAACTTTTCAGTAGAAAAAAAATATACACACATATCTATCTGTGCTAAGTGTGTTACATGTGTGTAAATTGGATAGTGTCATGACATAATGCATAGGTTTATTTAAAAGATTTAGGATGAACGTGTCGTCTTTACAGAGTCCAAACAACTGCTAATAAAAATGCTCAGAATGCTTCATGCTAAGAAGCCTTAAGACAGAAGAGCTGGGATGAGTTGCCTTGTAGCCCTAGTGTTGTGACATGAACAAGAATGACACAATGACAGACACTGCAATTTGAGTTGGAACTATACCCATCACTTTTAAAGAGAAAGAACGCAGTGTGCTTTGTGAGGTGCTAAACTTTACTATTTGGTCTTTATTGGCATCTGATTTACATAGTTCAACAACCTGCCATTTGTCTTTATATCAGAATAAGGTCCCACTCTAGATGAACCTGGTACTCACCACATGAGTGATAACAGGGGTACTTACATGCTACTTCAAAAATTGTGTTATATATTCTGCTGGTGTTACATTTGGATTATCCCAAACACAAGCTGCTTGCTACTGTAATTATCATATGATTTCTCTGTATTTGATATAAAGAACTGAGGAATGGTTGTATCCTGTCTGAATAAAATAAAAAAAATAATGTTTAACAACTAGTCTGTGCTGTGTTGCCTCTCTTGGTGATAAAGGCTATTTTAGTCACAACCAGAGAAGGGTGATTTTTTTGAATTAGGTAGGAATAAGAACTGGTTTGATTAAGAACTTCGGATATATCTGAAATGAAATGTCATGCCATAGAAAAGCTTATACAAGGAGTAACAGTCAGGTAGCAGTCATGAGAGTCTGAATCTCTCCAACTTTTCTATCTAAAGTGATGAGAGAGAAAGGTAAGGGCAGATACTGGACACGCTCAGTACCAATGCATGGCCTGCTATCATTGCAGGAACCAAATTTAGGTCCCAGTCAGAGAGCAGATGCCTGACTAGCAGAGAAACTCTGAAGAGATGTAACGGTTGGAAAAATGAAGCACTTTTCTATGGGAAAGGGCAAGGTGGCTACAGCTATCAGCTGCACTTTCAACAAACTGATGAAGAGCTCTATATTCTTAAGTTTCAATAGGTACTGTAGGATCTTGCTTAAAGAATCCCCCTTGTGTCACAGGCATGTTTATACATAATGTCAAAAACCCAGTCCACTGGCCTTCATTCAGATCTAGCAGACTCCTTTGTGTTCTTTATAAAGAGGTTTCACCCTAGGCAAGATCAGTCCTGCTGTCACCCCAAGAATCTTCCAGCCACAGTGCTGTGAGGATGTGGGGTTTAGATGAAGCCACTCTTTCCAAAATGCCTTTACTGGAAGTCCAGGACTTTCTACCTTTCCAAGTCATAAGAAAATTGATCATGGGACATCCCTGATCATAGAAAATTTTGTGAAGATACTGTCTTGAACTGTTTATAGTGACTTTGACTGTCTGTAAGAATGGTAACATGACCCATAATTTGAGTGGTAGCAGGGTAGACTGCAGAAAACTGGACTGAGACATCATGCCCCAGATACAGATGTTTGCTGCTTCTCAACAAAGGGAAAATTCCTGGTATTTCTCTTCTTGCTTCTAGAATTAGCATTGGCCATCATTGCCTCGATATGAAAGGAAGGGCTGGCACACTTTCCAGACAATCCACATCTCTAAAACAATGATGCATAAGCAAGCACTTTAGTGGATAGGAAACCCAATTTTATAAAAGTGAACAAATCCATATGCTATACTCAAGCCTTGAGGCATCTGTTATAGATTGCTTCAGTCAGAGTTTTATTTTGAAAGCATACTTCATCCAGCTACGTAAAGTTCATGCTGCTAGGGGGAATACAGTCAGGCAGGGGACTGTCGGAGTGGTTGACACTGAGTCTGCTGGTAGGTAATCCAAAGGGAATCCATTTTCTGAGGGAAAAAAGTTATTGATATGAATTTCCTTCTTCTGAGATGAGGAGGGCTGGTTGTCTAGCCCTTATGCTAGAAGAGAAGCCAGTTGCTGCGGAAGTTGAAACTGGTGAGAAGAGTGTCCAGAAAAGTGATGAGGAAGGTGAATAAGTAGCACCAAGGAAACCAGACTGTAGTCTATCTCCACGAGTTGCATTGTCCAACACTTCAGCCTCTGGAATGGTTGATTCCAATGTAGAAAGATACCTGGCTAATTAGTTGTTGAAAGGGATTGATAATGAAGATTGATAGTGTGGGTAGAGAGAAAGACTATATCCTTCAAAATGCCTCCAAAACTATTCTGTAGAATACAAAGGTACAAGAGGCTGTTAGATACAAACAATTGGCCTCCCACAGCAGTGATGTCTGGGTGAACCTTGGTTTCTCAAGATTGTGTTGATATGCTGTCACGGAGGATGACTGGCTTCTGGACTGACCACACTAAAAGGTAAACATAGTATGCATTGTTGCTTATGCTTAGTGGTTCTAGATATTCTTAGAGATCAAATGGTAGCCTTTGACTTCTTGAACACTCAGAGTCCCATCTTTTCTGGGATTGAAGATCCCCAGGCTCTCAAGAAGATCCTCTGCTGCCTGCTTTTTCCCCTTGGCAATCCCTATGCATACATTTTACCAAGACTGAAGAGGCAAAGCATTGAACGGCAGTGACCATGGGATCAAGTTTCACTTGTAAAACACAGATGAAGGCGACAGATTGACTAAGGAAAAGATTAAGAGCTTTACCTTGAGACACATCATCAACAACTGCTGTCATTTAGATGAAGAAGAGATGTGTATAAATGGTGAAAAGAACTCTGTACTTGATGATTATAAATAAATGTTTGCTATGTACAACATTTTACTTACTGTATCCTCTCTCCGGACTTCTCATAAAAGGATTATTGGACAGCTGAGTCTTTTCCAAGGCTCCTGCCATCACTTACAAGTCCAGGGTAAGGTGAATTTAAAAGAAAACCAATTTCAGATGCAGGGTGCTGCTATCACTGGCTCATATTTTGACTTAGGTGCTGCACAAGGTCTCCCAGATCAAGACGACTGTTTCCACCATGTTTGGATTGACTGATTGATCCACTTGAAATAGCACACATGGATATAAAATGAAGATTACCTCATGCTTGAGTCCTTTTTTTGAGGGGACATACTATTTCATCTATTTAATCTCCTAAGAGCCAAGAAACCTCTATAACTGTGTACCGTGCAGGAACCTGCAAAGAAACCCATTCCTACCTAGGCAGAGAAGTAATAAGAAGGTCTGTTGTAGGAAGATGGCCCGAAGCGAGGGTGTGCACTTGCAGGGTCTGCTCTGGCTTGGGTGCTGAGAAAATGTGATCTCAGGAGTCTGCCCATGCTATGTACCAAACAGGCTGCAAAAGGACCTACTGCTAGAAGGACCAGTGTGGAGAAGAGGAAGGTATGGATCATGCAGCTGCCATGGCATAAACCATCTCAAAGGAACTTGAGTCTCATCCTAGTGCATTTAGTAGGGTGGGGTTTTTTTGGTCATTGGTGCAAGATTTGGAGGGAACAGGAGGGAGATAGCATGCATGTGAGGAGTAGTCTGTATAGTCTCTCAGGGTCTGGAGAAGCTCTGGGAAGAGCCTGGCCTAAGGCAAGGGCTCAAGTTTGCCTACCTGACTGGTGCCTCAGAGCCACATATGGGAATATGAGAGAGTCTCTTTGGTACAATCCCTTTCAGCTCTCTGACAGCCAGACCTTGTTCCGGCAGGCAGGAGAAGTTGAGAATAAAACTGGTGGTTTTGAAAAAAACTTAGAATAATATAGATTCTCCTATTCTCCTGAGCAATATAAAATCCTCATTCAGTGCTTGCTGATAGGACTCAAGGCTGAGGAAGTGTCTGAGAAGTGCCCTAAAATCCAGAGAAGGAGATGCTTTAGTAGATGAAAGAGAAGCCATGTATCTCTTCTCTTCTCTTCTCTTCTCTTCTCTTCTCTTCTCTTCTCTTCTCTTCTCTTCTCTTCTCTTCTCTTCTCTTCTCTTCTCTTCTCTTCTCTTCTCGTTTTCATCTTCATCTTCATCTTCATTTTCTTCACATGATAGAGACCAACCATGCCAGTTTGGAGGCACTGATAAGGAAAGGGAGCTCACTCAAACCTATTTACATGCTTCAAAGATAAAGAGAGATCTTCTATCATGAAGTTGTCAGTAGCGATGGAGAGCTGCTTTCCTGGGCTGCTTTGCAGGTGATTGATGCCTCCTTTCTAGCCCTGGAGTTATGGCTGGTAGAAATTCTGCAGTGTTGGTCCTCTCTTGTTTCTCTGTAAGCCAGTACTGAAGTTTCAGGAAACCATGTACTTTCCAGGAACATACTTTTCTCTCAGGCAATATAGTAGTATATAGCATATCTGCCAGAAAGGGAAATCTCTCCCCTGTAATCTGAATTCTACTGTATGTTTCTGAGGAGCCAACAGACAAGAAAAAAAGTCCAATTGTTAAATGAAAGCAAATAAGGATGAAAACAAGTTCAAAAAAGAGTAAGGTCTGTGTGAGGGCAGGACACAAAAAAAGAAAAGGAAAGAAAAAAGAAAAAAAGCAAAGCAAAGCAAAGCAAAGCAAAGCAAAGAAAAGAAAAGAAAAGAAAAGAAAAGGAAAAGAAGAAAAAAGAAAAGAAAAAGGAAAAAGAAAAGAAAAGAAAAGGAAAAGAAGAAAAAGGAAAGGAAAGAAAAGAAAGGAAAAAGAAAAAGGAAAGGAAAGAAAAGAAAGGGAAAGGAAAGAAAAGAAAAGAAAAAAAGAAAAGAAAAGAAAAAAAGAAAAGAAAAGAAAAGAAAAGAAAAGAAAAAGAAAAAAAAAGAAAAATGAAAAGAAAATAAAAAAGAAAAAGAAAAGAAAAAAAGAAAAGAAGAAAAGAAAAGAGAAAAGGAAAGAAGCTTCATTTGGCTGCTAGATAGCCAGTGATGAGTGTGCTCATCTCATAATCATTATGCAGCTAAGCAGGAGGTACATCAGTGTGGATGTTGTTAGGGCTAAAAATCTTGTCTTGCTTGTTTGGCTCTATGCAAACCACAGTTTGCATACTCATATGGACAATCACTTGAAGGGAAAACACAATCTGCTATAATGCCTATCTGCTAGACAAAATGTGCATGATTAGTTCCATATGGCTTTTCTTTCTGAAACAGTGGAGCTCCAAAGTGAGGAAAGATTTCAAACAGAGGTGATGATGTCTTTCAAAATCCCAGTTCAATAATGCACTTATGTGGGAAATTGGCCTTCAGTGGCATTTAAACACACATTTGCGTGCTTTGCTGAATAGATATGTCTTTAAACGTCTGCTTAAAGACATGTACGTACTAAGACGTGATCTTCTTTGGGTGGGCTTTGAATCAACTCCCAAGTGATTTGCCAAATGAGGCTTCAAAAGAAGGTATCTGCAGTCTACAGAAAAACAGTATCTGTTTTCTAATGTAACATTTTCCTTTGCTGCTGAGCTGCATTATCAAATAGAAAAGTGCTAATGCTATTCCTCCTCACACAGTCACATTTAGGTGATAGATACATAATGGAAAGAGGTGCCTAGTCTTATATGTGCCTCATCTTACAGTTGCAGAGGAGAGAGTCCTTTAGAGGACAAATCAGAAAATCCAGATGTTGCACTGCATTTTAATGTAACTCACCGCCGATGACTTTAAAGCAGCCCCTGACCTTTAGTTCCAGCTTTGAAAATCTTCTGGGTGAGCTTTTCTTTTTCTGCACACAGTACAAGGGAAATGAGGCAGGCTAGTCTCCCAATTTAGACGTCTAAATTAGTTGCCTAAATTTAAGTGCTGTTAGTAAGCAACACGAATAACCTCTTTCAGACAGAGTATTTTAGGGGAGATGAGCTCTAGAATCACTGTCATAAATGCAAGAAAGAAAACAAAGCAGTCTATCCAGCATGGCTGTTTGCTTTCAACAGTCAAGAGCACTTCAGCAGGCGTTCAGCAACGGGATGTAGGAGTTGCGATGTACAGCAGGTGACATCTCTGTCGTCAGCACCCGCCATACCATGCCATCTGCAAGGGTGACTTGGTGGGGTGACAGTCACTCTCCATCGAAAACAGGAAAATCAGGCATCCAAGTGGGAACAACCAAAAGCCAAATTGCTGAGCACAGGGGAATTTTAAACTAGTTAATCAGAAACACCAAGAGGGCTGAAACCTTGTCTTTGATGTTTCCCCAGGGAAACAGAGATTCAGAGCCCTGAAAGCACTGTCTGTGGTGTCTTGCCTGCTCTCTTCCATAGCCAGGGATTATAAAATGTGCCCAGGAGGCAAGAGCTAAATCTCAAACCAGCATCACCCTTGCCGACATTTGAACCAATGGCTCTGCATTACAGGAAAATATGTTAGCTGCCAGCTTATGGGATGTGTTTGTACAGAGCCGATCCTCACCTCTCTGACTGAACCTAGACTGCCCTGTAGTCAAAGTGCTGAATTTGGGAGAGCAGAAGGCAAGGGTCCCCATGGGGGACTGGATCAGTAGCCTTGGCTGTAGGCATTTAGCCTGGGGAGGGGTGCTCCGTGGTTCCTCAGGCTAACTAAGAAAATTGAAACATAGTGCTCATAAAACAGAGAGAAATGCTCTAGAGTAGGAGCCGGAGTCCTGCCCTCAGGAAACACACAACCCACTGAGCTCCCGATCACGCTGTTCTCTGCTGGTGTCACGGTCCTTCCTTTCCCAGATGAACAATGGCCCAAGAATAATGGGGACCATTCCCACCCCAAATACGCAGTGTCTGCTGTTTAGGGCATTTTTCTAAGCTCAGGGAGGTGGAGGCTTAAACTTTCATGGGATTAGAAGAGCCTTGGACACAGGTTTTATGTTTCCTGGAGCAGTGCTCTAGGTCATTGGACAGAAGTAGGGCATCATGTTTTGTGATAAAGGCATCTTAACTGAACTCCAGGATAGTTCAGGCTTGTGAAATGAATTTGGATCAGGCCCCAGACAGCCTCAGAATTTAAGCATAAACCTAGCTGGTCAGCTCAGCGAAGCCAAGGCCATGTATAGCGTGCCTTTTGATACTGCAGTAGGCTCTCAGGGCAGATGTTCTCTGGGGATGTAGGTGTCCCATGTGCATAAAACAAGGGAGGCAGCATTTCCCTCAGCTAGTGACAGCAGGGTAGGACAAGAACTTACCTTGATTCCTTCCCCTCTGGGAGCTTTGCAGTCTGTGCCTCCTCCTCTACCCCAACATGATTGCTAGTAGCACAGGCTGCATGTGAAGTCCTATCTGAATGCAGTTTTATTTAGGAACTTCTATTTCATTTACAGAAATAAATGGCTCATAACAAGGAGTTGAACTGCTGTCACTTTTCCTCTCCCTCAGGCAGAGAAGGGAACTCCCTGCCACTTTCCTGCATGCCAGCAGACACCTCCAGCCCTTGAATGGGTCTTATCACAATGTACGTTTTTGGATATAGACTCTACATTCTCCCTGAGCACCACTTTGCATGCATAAATCTCTTTTTGGAGCTGAGAATTAATCTGTATTCCTCACTTTGTCATCTGCAAAAAATGGAGAATTTCCTTACCTGACACAAAAAGTGAGAGGATAAGTATTTCAGAGACTATGAAGTACTCAGACAACTCTCTCAGTGTGGGTGACAAAAGTACCTTGGCTAGACAGGAAAACTCTGCTTTAAAATTCCCAGAAGAACAGCACAGAATAGAGATGAGATAGAGCAACGTGGGAGGCAATTGCAGCAATCTGTGTGATAGATGGTATCATTCACACAAAGGCAAAATGGATCTGTGTGTAGACTTTCATCCCTAGTATGCTCTCTTCAGTTCTGGTATGTGCTTCATCTGTGCACTATGCACAAAATAATGTTGTTCATCCTCCTGCTTTTTAATTACTGTCTGGTACATCAAGTCCCCCAGAAAGAGAATTGGGAAGAGGAGTTGTTTGTATTTGGACTACTGTATTGGGTTTGCGTGGCAAGGTTTGGGGGGCGGGGGGGGCTACAGGGGTGGCTTCTGTGAAAAGTTGCTAGAAGCTTCCCTTATGTCCGACAGAGCCAATGCCAGCCAGCTCTAAGACGGACCCACCATTGGCCAAGGCTGAGCCCATCACCAACGGTGGTAGCACCTCTCGGATAATGTATTTAAGAAGGAGGGAGGGAAAAAAAAAAAAAAACAACAAAAAACCGTCAAAATTACAGGCGGGGGCGGGGGG
>VYZV01031161.1:342-27301 GCA_013401275.1 Pandion haliaetus | reverse complement strand
GGAGGACCCCACACCAGAGCAGGTGGGTGCCTGAAGGAGGCTGTGACCCTGTGGGAAGCCTGTGCTGGAGCAGGCTCCTGCCAGGACCTGCGGATCTGTGGAGAGAGGAGCCCAGGCTGGAGCAGGTTTTGTGGCAGGACTTGTGACCCTACGGGGGACCCACGCTGGAGCAGTCTGTGCTGAGTCAACTCATGTTGGAGAAGTTTGTGGAGGACTGTCTCCCGTGGGAGGGACCCCACACCAGAGCAGGGGAAGAGTGTGAAGAGTCCTCCACCTGAGGAGGAAGGAGAGGCAGAGACAATGTGTGATGAACTGACCCTAACCCCCATTCCCTGTCCCCCTGTGCGGCACAGGGGGAAGAGGTGGAGAAAACTGGGAGTTGAGTTGAGCCCGAGAAGAAGGGAGGGGTGGGGGGAAGGTGTTTTAAGACTTAGTTTTTATTTCTCATTACCCTACTCTGATTTGACTGGTAATAAATGAAACTAATTTCCCCAAGTCAAGTCTGTTTTGCCCATGACAGTAATTGGTGAGCAATCTCTCCCTGTCCTTATCTCAACCCACGAGCCTTTCCTTATATTTTCCTCTCCCCTGTCCAGCTGAGGGGGGGAGTGATAGAATGGATTTGGTGGGCACCTGGCGTCCAGCCAAGGTCAACCCACCACAACTGCTTACTGTTTTGATGTTATGGGATAATCTTTGCAATTCCAGTAGGGACCTAGCCTCAGAGATGTTTTCTGCAGAAATGCAGAAACAGGAGATTTAGGGGAAAATGGAATTATTTGACTAAATATTTACCATGCGCAGGTCTCTCAACATTTTCTCCCCAGGCAGGGCATCCCTTGGCCGTCAGCTCAGGCCGGTGAAAACCCCTGACACTGAGGGAGGGGAGCAGGCAGCTCTGGCACCTTTAGCTGCTGTTTCCAGGCTCGCCCCACGAGAGGGCAATATAGCAACATCCACTGCACTTCCCTCCCTTAATAAAAGGATCAAGCTCTTGAACTGAGAAATTCATACTGCAATACATGCATAGTGCTTCTAGAAAGAGCATTTACTCTTTTAAAGTGTTGCTATTTTGCTTATAGCAGTAACATATAATCAGTATGCATTAAATTTCTTTCATCTCACAGAAGCTAATATGACCCTCTGATGCTATCCAATCTAGGACAACTAAACAGTGGAAGAAAACTTCGGGTTTTTAAATATCTCAGACATTCTATAACACAACTAATCTGGAGGCTCAGTGCTACAACTCATCCTGAGGGGTAGCCCGTTTATCAGTCATTTTAACAGGACTAACAGTATGAATAAAATTCTATAGGTTCATGTTCTTACTTTCTTTGACCCTTACACAATTAAATACCTTATTTTGTATCTCGCCCTCGGGTCTGTAACCTCCCTTGTTTAGCTGTATCTTCTCCTAACCTGGTTGATCCTAATGAGCTCTTTGAAAGGGCCACTGACAGCAAATCACTGCTCTTACTGCAGTCTATAAAACATTTATCTTCCACTTGAGTGGAAACTGCTAACCATATGCTAAACATTTTTGATAATGCCATCCAGAAATGTTTTTTTTCCCCACATATTTCATATTCTGTCTTATATTTCAAAAGGCCACACATATTTTGCAGCTATCTTATCAGATGCAGCTGAAATATTTCTCTTCTGATTCAGTTCTAGACGAGTGATTTGTCTTCACTTTGCATTACACAGAAGTTACTTGCCAGCTCCAGGCTCTGGCAGTGATTTGCAGTGTCACCAGCTATTAGAAAGGAGAACAGAGAGTCGTTAACCATATCTTGACAGGTAAATGAAAGATAAACCACATCAGAAATGCTATGACTAACACTGCTGGAAGGAGGAAACACATTCTTACAAGCAACCCCTTAAAATGAATAAAGAAGTAAGGTGAGTTAAAGGACGGTACAGGCTATGCCTGCACTATTTTCAGCAGACGATGAGGGCAGGAAGGCAGGGAGGACATTGCAGGGACGCAGGGAGGCCTGGCAGCACTGACTCCTCCGGAGCAAACCGGCCGGTCAGCCTGCAACTGAGCATGCCGGCTTGGGCAGGCGGCAGCAACAGGGACCGACCGGGGTGCAGGTTGTGCCAGTCCCACGGCCACAAAAGGGCCAACATTTTTAGCATGGTGTGGACATGACTGCGTGCGCTTCTCCCACATATCATGCTGTTTAATTGCTGTAAACCATTGGGCAGCTCCGTAGGATGGAGGCAGTAACTAGTTTGATTAGTCACTGTTTGCGAAATCGTTGCTCACGTATGTGGTACGTGGTCCCCGGCACACGTTGTGTTAGACACGTGTGCTAAGCCGTCGTTATTTGTGAGGGTGCACTGCCGCCCTTCGAGGGCAGGGGTGAAGATGGTGGAAAGCAAAGAGTCATTTGTGCCACAGAGGCCGTGGCAGTGCTGAGGGGGTGAGTCTCAGCAGGTCAGAGAGAAGCTCTGCACTTGGAGAATTGCCTTAGTACTTCTGTATAAATGAGGACAGGTCAGCCTCTAATAATCCCATGCCCCACTGTGAGAAGTGGCTGTGCTGCCATCATGAAAAATTAAAAATTAATTTACTCTCATTCTTGTTTTGTCTTTCCTTTGGGCACCGCGGACAGGCAGGGAGCACTGTTACCTCTGTGCTTCTGCTGCCCACGGCTTTTCTGATGGCCCCGAGAGGCACCGTCCACTCACGGAGAAGTCTGATGTGGTACCTTTCTACACCATATGTATTTGAAAGAGATCTTTAGTAAGTCTGTAGTTTCCAAATTTACTTCAGAAAAGACACCGGGAAACTCTGCTCAGAAAAAGGTGCGGTGAGAGCGGTGCAGCACGAAGCAGGGGTATCGAGCAGCTGCTGCTGGCTGCATACGCTGAACACGCACGACACTGCCGGGGCAAAGAGAGAGAAAATGCTTCTGATAAGAATGCTTAGCAGATTAAAGCACGAGTAGAAATAGCAGTGCGTGCCAAAGAAGCAAAGGGCACACCGGGGCCAGGCTGGGAGGCTGCCGTCCTCCCATCTGCCCCGTTGCACCCGTGAGGAGTAGGCAGAAGGCAACAGGCGACAGGCACCAAAAGGAGGGTCCTGCTGGTTATGGGGCTCAAACCATGGCCGGGTACAGGGCTGGGGTGCCTGGGGCTCTGCAGCCCCTGCCCAGGGCTGGCTCTGGTGGGGAAAGCCAGTGAGGAAGAGCACCAGGGGCCTCTGCCCTGGGCTGGGAACAGACCCTGCAGCCCCAGCTTCACCTGCTGGGCTCCCCGGCTCGGCCTCAGAGCTGCCCCATACCCCCGGCCATGCCCGGTGGTCCTCGGGTCTGCCATGGTCCCTGGCCACCGTCCCCAGCCTGGCTCTGCCCCAGGGCTGCCCTGCTGCCAGGACAGCCTGAAGACCAGTATGACCCTTTATAGGTTCATTCTTTTTCATGAAAATAGTGGCCTTCTGTCCCGGTTTCAGCTGGGATAGAGTTAATTGTCTTCCTAGTAGCTGGTACAGTGTTATGTTTTTGAGCTAGGTCTGAGAAGAATGTTGATAACACGCTGATGTTTTCAGTTGTTGCTAAGTAATGGTTAGTCTAAAGTCAAGGTTTTTCGGCCTCTGATGCCCAGCCAGCAAGAAAGCTGCAGGGGCACAAGAAGCTGGGAGGGAACACAGTCAGGGCAGCTGACCCAAAGTGGCCAACAGAGTATTCCATACCATATGACATTTGAGGAACTGGGGGGGGGGGCATCAGGGCTTGGGGGCTTCCGGATGCGTCGGTCGGCGGGTGGTGAGCGACTGCGTTGTGCATCACTTGTATATTCCAACCCTTTTATTATTACTGTTGTCATTTCATTAGTGTTATTATTATCATTATTAGTTTCTTCTTTTCTGTTCTATTAAACCGTTCTTATCTCAACCCACGAGTTTTACTTCTTTTCCCGACTTTCTCCCCCATTCCACTGGGTGTGGGGGGGGGGAAGTGAGTGAGCGGCTGCGTGGTGCTTAGTTGCTGGCTGGGGTTAAACCACGACACCTTCTCCAGACTATTTTTTACCAATTTTTCGCTGTACTTCAGCAATAGCAAACCACTGGCTGGAAAATTTCCTTTACACCAACAAGATTTGCTTAATGGAAAAGGAAGTTACTATTATGGAAAGCAGTTTTTCCAGCCCACAGAAGCAAATGCCAGCCAGCAACAAAAAAGAGGAAAAGGGGGGAAAAGATGGAAACTATAAAAAGCTCTATAACTTCTAAAATGTGAAGCTTTACTTGTGTTATATATTTGACCATAAATTGCAATAGGCTTTTAAGCAAAAATAAACTTGAGTAGACTTTAAAGAAATTTTATCTGTGAGACACATATGTAAATTTTATTAAAGCATCATAAAGAAGAAAATACAGATATAGTGTGACATGCAGTATGTAACCAATTCATAAATCTCCAGTTAAATTTGAACACTGTGAGGGATGTGCACATGTAGAGGTTGGACTCTGGATAATCCCTGCTATTTAACTGGGGAAATAAAAGGAAGAGTGGTGAAGCCTGAAGAGTTTTGTCAGTTCAGCCACTTCCAAAGTCACATCCCACCCATGCACAGTCCCATTCTCACAGGAGAAACTGCTGTGCAAAGCCACTCAAACATGCTGGTCACAAAGCATAACCAAATAGGATCAGCTTCTGATTTAAAAAGTAGATAAGATTAAAATGAAGCCAACCTGAAACTTTAGCCCAACTGAAGAACTTTATAGGACAGGGCTGGTTCTGCCTCGTGGCAGAGGACAGGAGCAGACAACTTCTCTGGCCTCTGTCCAGGCCTGTGCTCACAGCAGCAACTTGCGTGGATGTTGCTATCCAAAGTTTGCAACTTTTGTGCTTTTAGCTTAATTATTTTAACCTGTAGCTAAAATACACTTATTAAATCAGCTAGCTTTCAAGGTGCCTCTTCCCACTACCTGGTTAAGTAAATACATAGTCCTCATAGCTAAATATAAGCAAAGAGATTCATATTTTTATCTCTTATTTGATTACCACCTTTGCTATGAGATTTGCAATAAATATTCTACAGCATTCAGATGAATGTTACAGAACTGGAACATCAGCCACTACTAATTAATCACAGTTTCATTCTTTATATTTTAAATAATTTAACTGGCTGAATCAGCTTACTATTAGGTGAGTTTGCAAAGCATTTAGAGCACTTGCAGTCAAGTTCATGACAATTCTTTTCCCCACAACCATAACTGTTTCCCTGAGTACCTGCCTACTTATTTCTTGCTTGGGATGTTTACCTATTACACGGGGAAGGTCAGTAATTTCAGCTGAGACAGATTGGTAGTGTTAAGCTCAATGGGAGCCTGACCCCAGGTTCCATAACCAATAGATTATATAATAGAAGTTTATTACTTTTCAGAAAAAATGACAAAACTAAACATTAACAGACAGATTGACTTTCCTGTGGGGTCACTGTTCATTAAATTTCCCACTGCTTTTACAATCTGAGCCACTACAGTCATCTAGCTTTTAGCTCAAGTCCTTAAAGTGAGAAGATTGTTTCTTTATTACCTTGCAACTCTCCTTCATTTCAATGGCATTTTTCAAGCTCTCATCTTAAAACTGGCGAGCACTGTAAAAAAACCCGAAAACCGTGCCTTCTATGTCTTAAATACAAACAAACCCAGTTGCTTCTATCCCTCTTGTTTAAAATCCAACAGGTACCGATTTGTGCCAGGCAGGTAAGTAGCTGGTGCCTAATGGAGACAGCTGGGTAAGGATGAAAACCTCCTTCATCAAAGTTGATGGTAGACTCACAGCAATTACCTAGGAAGATCTCGCTCTGTAAAGCAGCAGGCTGTGGGGGAGGCCGTAGGAAAGTGTGTACTCACCACGTTTTGAAACCAGGACTGGGAACTGGGGATGGGTAGTTGAACTGAGGAGGACATGCCAGAGAGGGGTTTTGCCACTCGGAGTGTGCACAGATGCCCCAAGGCAATCATAGTGCTGTAGCTGGACCAGAAACCAGTGACATCTTTTGTCTTCTCCTTTCCTCCTCCAAAAGCCAATATACGGACTTTGAACAGATACCATTACAGAAGGTCATCCAGGTACGTTACAGAAGACTGTTGTGGGAAAGGGCACACACAGAAAACAGTAAGAAACTGTGGAGAAGCTCCCTGCAAGAGATCCTGCCCACCAAAGAAGAAAGGTGTTTTTTTATTTCTTATTAGGTAGATATGCCATAACATATATAACCTTGCAAAAAAAATAATTTAAAAAAGGATTTATTATCCATCTCAATCACATTCTTTATCTACAGATTTCAATGGCTACAAGGACAGTATTTTATGGGCCCTACTTTAAGGTCACAGGATATTTAAAAATACAAGGGCCACAATATCGAGTGTTTGAAGAGTAGTCAGGGAACCCTCTTATCTTACATCATTGATTTCCCAAGGAAAACACCTTTTCTGCACATACTACATGATTTACAGTAATCTAGTTCCCTCATTTTCTGGTAACATGGGGTTCAGGTCAGATTTTACATTGTTTTGGTGGAAGATTGAACAAAACTGTTTCATGCTTGCCTCCTGCTAATAGATCATGACCTTTCAACTTTGTTTCCTACCACTGACTGCGGAGCAATGCAACCTGACCGCCTTCCATCCTGCCCACTCCAAAAATGAAAAGGTGATAAAAACAATAGACAAGATAGGAAGAGGCAAACACCTGTTGGATCAATGTTCTATGACTTAAAGCTGTTTTTCTGAGCCCTTAACCCAGCAGACTATAACAGCTAAGGATGCCTAAAACAAGAAACACTTGAGACAACTTTGCAGCTGAGCAACAGCAGGGGAAGGAGGATGTGCAACATCTTAGGCTGTTCCTAACATTACAAGCTCCAATTGTTTTTCTTTTCTAAATCCAGATTTATTGTTTGGGGCCATCACCAAAATGTTCTTTGTTTTTCCACTATGAAACAGATGGCATAAATGTGCCCTGCAATTTAATTGCTATGTTACAATTTCATCATGTCATGCTCAAACCAATAGGTTCATTCAGTCTACAATAAAAGTTTCATTCTGCTGTGCTGCCTATGGATGCACTGAATAAAATGGCAGTTTAAAAAGTTTCAAGTTGCTAGATCAATATTTCATAATTTGTGTCATATTGGTTTTATTAGCAATAGAAACAAAGCTCAACAACAGATAAAAGCTTGAAATGATTACTTGGAAAGATGTAACGGGAATGGACTTGTGCACAACCACTGCAATTTTAATCTTTTCATTTCTTAATACAAGCTTAATACATGTTTCCTGACATGATGAGATTAGACAAAATGGCTCAGCTCTGTTCTTTGTAAGGTTAGTCAAACTACCAGCTGAAAGAATCTTTCTCAAGGTTATATACAAGTGGAAGAAAACCTCTATTATAAATTTACCTTGGCATAGGCTAGAATAAAAAAGAAAGCCTAATCTTCAAAGAGGTGCTCTGAAGAGTGTTCAGTTCAAGAGGAACATGACTAAAGGAAAAATACCTGAAATATAGCAAGATTTAACTCTCCACAGTTCTTTATCAGTGCTTTTCAACCACAGCAAGAGTCAGCCGTTCAACACATTTAATCATTTAAGGCCAGAGGCAGGTACAGGAACTTGCTACTCTAACCTCAGAGGTATTCTCATACCCAAGGCAGAGCGGAGTTGATACCTGAATACATAAGCATATGTAGAAATCCAACTTCAACCACTCTCTTGGTTTCTTAAGGTGAAATATGGCAGGCCAAGCTCTATCGTTGTTACAGACAGAGCCTTAAAAGGGAAATGACAAGGGGACATGTTGACAACAGAAATTATTTTCTTCTACAAGAAAAATACTGCAAATCTCTTTGCTTTAGGGGACACTTTACCTACTTGCCCTGTAGAGATAACCTTACACACACCACCAAAGGAGCAGAGAGGTGATTTAAAAAATCCAAAGGAATGAAAACACTATCAGGTTAGACAATTACTGCAAGGTTGCTGGGACAACCTCAGCATTCCTGCAGGCCTCCCTCCCTGCTGCCTTGCTGCTCGCCAACCAGCCACCGATTAACCCTCTCTGGAGGTTGACTCTTTCACACAGTGCCTGCACTGCCTGATCCAGTTTAGTGGACCAGTGTCTGTGGTTGCCCTTGAGGGTGGTTGGTACTGTGTGACTGGTCCAATATCCCCATTTTGATGATCTCTCCGCTGTGGATTTGCTGGATATCTTGGTATCAACCGCAGCAGAACGGCAGGCCAAGTCAAAGCAGAGAAGTCTGTGTTAACTAGATCCAAATATAGACAATGAAGTTATAAAGATATCAGAGGTACATGTACATGAACAAAACCGAGGAATTTGGAGGACTTCTAACACTCCTGTACTCTTACTAGTGTAACTGCTTCAACTGACCTGGCCTCTTCCTTTTCTTTTTCTCTCTTCCTTTTTTTTTATTAAGAAAAATACTAGACCATTATTTAATCGTATCACTTTCTTTAGATTTGGCATTAGAAGAGACCTTTTAACATTTCTGAGTGCCATTCCAATAATTAGACTTGCAAGACCCACCCTGTAGCATTCTATTAAAATTAATTAACTCACCTGCCAGCAGTTTAAATAACAAAGTGAAGAAAACAATTTGTATCAGGTACTGGACAGTGATGGCAGGAACATTTCAAAAGCACACTCACATAATTTCCCTTCAAAGCCTTGTAAAAAAATGCATATTTTACAACATGCCCTCAAGGAATTAAAATTAAGGCCACGTGAGTCAGAGAGAGAGAGAGGCAACTGCATGGACCTGGAAAGCTTTTGGTGCTCACCCAAACTCCTTTGCAGCACAAATCCAGCTAAGATGTTGCTACCTGTAGTTGCAGGGGTATGGCACAAGGAGAGAAGCTGTCTCTCAAATAGAGAGGTCCATGGCAGCTTAGGGGTCTGTAAAGCAGAACGGCTACCTCAGGCCAACGGGCAGCCGGCACGGGTCTCACAGCCCTGTGGATATGTGTCTCGCTCATAGCTAGAGTGGTTCTTTCCACTTTAATTTTGGTCATGCTGAGCATGTTGCAATAGGCTGGCATTTAAGCAAAAAAGGCCTCTAAAGAGTGACAGCATCTGCTTCTCACAGGCATTACTTTATGGTCAAATGCAGTTAGCAGGCCAGGCAGAGTGTCTGCTACTGTAGGACACGTACCACAGCAGCCTGTGCTCCAGGACCATGTCCCATCCGTGAGCTCTCTCCATCAATGCTGGATGCTCTTCTTCAGGAGGGGAAAGGACAGCATTTCTGCCATCTCTGTCACCCAGCAATGCCTCCATCATGCCTGTGCTGAATGTTAGCCAGCCTCGGATCAACACAGATATTGGTTGTGATGGTGTGTGAGAGACTGAAAGAGTTAATGTCTCAAAAAATGTGGTGGGGCAAGTTCTGCTTAAAGACAAACGCTGCACAGCAAGGAACCAAGGTGAAAAGCCCATCAGCTCAGACACCAGCAACAGGAGGGGGAGGGCATACTGGAGGGTGGGCAGCTCCCTGTCCTGATAAGCTGTTCTGATACAAAGATCAAACAATGGCCACATCTGCAGGGAAGGGGAAGTTACTCCCCACATGACCCCCAAGCCCAAAGGCTCACAAAGTACTCATTAGCCTGACGAGTTCCGGTGCCCGCCCGAAGGAGGGGCAAGGATGATAAAAGGACACAAACTGAAGCCCCAGGTGCACACACCCACCGGAACCAGACCCCTTGGCTGACTGGACCAATGCTGGACCCAGGACCGGTGAAATCTTTCTCTCTTCCTTTTTCTCTCTCTGTCGTCTTCTCTCTTTCCTTTTCCTTTTCTTCAATCCTCACACCTCGTCCCTTCAAGACATAAAACTGTTGACCAAGTCTGGGACTAAGAGTGGATCCAGCCACCCCTGGGCCCTTCTCCGAGAAGGAGTCTAGAAAGCAAGGGGGGTCTGCTCTGAACCTCGTGACTCAACAGGAGGGAATCTCCTTATTCCCTGAATTGATGTATATGGTTACCCCGGGTTACACAGTTTACAGAAGTAGTCTTATGCCAATTCCTGTTGTGAGAAACCCCACCACCTACTTTTATGCCTCCCCAGTTCAGTTTGCTTCTGTCGTGAATGAAATGTTTAACTGATCGTTTGGTGTCATTTCACCTTAATTTAACCTGAGGGAATTCCAAATTAATCACAACTCCCTGGTCTGTCCAGCCTGGGTCGTGACATGGTGACATACAGTGTCATCACAGGCCAAGGAGGCTATCATCTGAGAAAATTACAGGGGAACGCCATGAGGAGAAGGGGGATAGCAGGGCAGCATCTTTCAGGATCTCACCTGTGAAATCTTGTGGAAGAGGAGCATTTGTCCACAACTAACGACAGCGATCTCTTTGAAAGAAAGGGTTATTGGAAAGATGTTGACTATTAGCAAGACAATTATTTATCATTGTCACCAGCACAGAGGAGATGCCAGGTGAAAGGTCCACAAGCTGTACCTGACTGGGAAGACCTGTGTCTTGACAGCAAAATGAGCCCTACAGGTCTTCACCCTTTGCAAGCCCTGGCACAAAGAGCTGCTGGGAAAGGCCAGGCTGGAGGGAAGTGAATGTTTTGGTGAGGGGCCTGGGTAGGCATTTTGCATGTGTCTTGCCACCAAAACAGGAGTCTGAGAGGGGCTTACACCTTTAATGTCATTCTTGGAGAGACATTTTCAACAGTATGGCACAAAACTTGGTGTAGGAAGTACTGGTGAAGTGAGATGGTTTAGTCAGCCTTATCAAGATAAACATGTTTTTACACAGCAATCTGGAAATCTTTGGACAAATGAGCAATGTTGGATGGTCTTTTTTCAGCCAAGTTGCTAGGAGACATCACTGTAGTCAATCATATAACCATCAACTACTGCTGCTCAGGATTTTTTTTAATAAGCTCTTCTATACTAAAGTGTAATTCAGTGAAGCTAAAATTGCTCATGGGACCATGCCAGTTTTGACAAAAGCATGCAACAAAACTGCACTGGCAGAGACTTTCAGGTTCCAGATGCAATTTGTGATCCAAAAAGTGTAACAGGAAGGTCGGTGTCTCCACTATCCAAAAAACCCCAAGAGGAGTGGCTCAAACCCACGCCCTGTGATATTCCTTAACAGAAAAATACTGGTCTGCTTTCCAGCAACCGGTAAGAAGCTAATTAAGTAAATTAAGTCCATGGTAAGTAGTTTAAATTCACTACACACAGAAATCTGCACATACTATAGGAAATTTCAAGGGATTTTGAAGTGTGAAAAAGATAAAGACTGCTAGCCTAGTCTAATGTGCAAAGCAGCCTAAAACCCAGCAATGGAGAAAACCCAGGTTCAAATCCTCTCTCCAGGGACATGGGTGAATGGCAAGGTCAGGGCAAGAACCAGCCTTCCTCATGGGCTGGGGGTTTGCTGATAGCCACTGAGTATTTTGGCACTGCTATCATGATTTTGTGACCAGTCTTCAGGCTGTGAATTTTGTGCTGATGCAGAACAGTAGATGTTGAAATCTGAAAGCATTATGCAGGACAGAAAAGCTTTTTCTAAACACTTCTGCTCATGGGGAAGATAGCAGCATTTTCACAGAGCCAAGCTGCTTGTGTGGAAAGGCTGAAAGGTAATGAAAGTTGTGGCACAAATAGGTGTGAAAAGGAAAACCGAGCTACAAATAACACTTTATAAGGCCGAAAAAAATTATCGAAGAGAACATAACATTAGAAATTATTTCCAAAGCTACATTTCTGCTAAAGAATCTGCACAAACCCCCCCCCCCCAACTTTTATGTCCTTTTATGTAAGATCATGTGAAAGATTTTAGGGGGGAACAGAACAAGAAGGTATCATTATTCAGCGATGTTATTAAATAAAGTGCAAAAATCAGTGAGTGAAGAGAAAAAAAAAAACCAGAAATAGAAAAACAATGCATCTAGCTTTTTACCATTACCAGACATATCTGACTAAATATGCTAGACATCCCTTCATTTTGCAAGTTATTAAACTGTTAAAAACATTCTGGAGCTCAGACCAAAAGTAAAAAAAATTACGTAAATATTAGTAACAATTCCTATAGCCAGTCCCAACTCTAATCCCAGTATGGGTTCGGTAGCTTTGCCCAGCACAGGCTCCACAGAGCAGTGCAGGCTGTCCCGGGGGCATTATGGTGGGCAAACGCTGCGGACGCGGAACGATCCCTGGAGACCATTAGGGTCACGCAGACCTTAAAAGCAACGTTTTGTTCTCAGCTGCCCCCACGCCTCAAATTTTGGTGAGCACCCACATGCAGAGTGCAGAAACCTAAAACATTACAATATGCTTATTGTGGGCGAATCCCACAGAAGCGCCAATGTACAACTGGCTGCGTTGTGCTAATTGTCAGGATGACGGACCTTCTCCCAGCCCACAAGTCTCGCTACACTGGCAGACGGGCCACTGCCTGCAGAGGACGAGCCACCGTGCTGCAGATCTCTGGTGCTGTGCCAAACCCTCTCCGATGCAGCAGGACCACCCAGGGCAGCAGACTCAGGCTTACGTTTCATGTCAGCACTTTTCGTTTTTGCATGAAGGCAGCTGTTTTCATTTTAAAGTTGGTATTTACCTTCAACTTTCCCCACTCATCAGGCACTTTCACAGAGGAATTTGCTTACTGCTGCCTACGCTACTAGCAAATGAATGTGCAAGTGTGCCCAGCCTTTATTATATTTTTACTAGCACTCTTGAAGTTGTGGGCAAGCTGTAAATGAACCAAAACACAATTTCACGTGGCTGTTGGATGGAAGACATACATTTAGAGACACCAACCGAATATTCAGAAATGCAAGCCCACAAGACTGCATACGAAAAGGGAATACTGAGGTATAAGTATCACTATTGGGAGACACAGCAGACATCAGCATGGAACATTTTGGTTTTATTTAAAACTCTGGTGAGGTGGGTACATGTAAAAAATGTAGTCTGACCAACCCTTATGCATGGGGTTTTCTTTCAGAGGGCAGATATATCTCATCTTCATTCACCTGTAAGGAAAAAATTATGGTTACAATAGAACCATGAATGGAAAAGCAGATAATACAAAAATGAAAGAAAGAAAAAATAACAGCAATTCCAATAGTAACTGGAAAGAAATGACTTGTGATAGGACAGTTTAGGGGTACCAGACAGGGAAAATTTTTTAACTGGTCACATTGTCCCTGCTATTCTTTGACAGTATCACTTTTCACAGACAATCCTGGCAAGAAATGCTGTCTGTAGTGGTTTTAATCTTGGAAACAATCTACGTGCAGTGGCTGTTAAGACTGGAAGTTAGAAGGCCACAGGTGGCAACAACCTGTGCCTCACCATGTGTCACAGCAGACTGATGCCTGCATTCAGCCCCACAGCTGTGTTTGTCCAGCACTGAAATACTGCATGGGGTAGGGTAGCCAGCAAGGTAAGGGGAGAAGGAAAGAAAGCAGGCACGCTGGGGTCCCACATCCTCACAGATACAGACCTCACATTACGCAGTCACCGAGTAAACAACTTCAGTCCTCGTGCAAAGCGACAAGTGGGTGCTGTGCCACTGCCAGCGGCAAGAGTTGAGTGAGAAAATAAAGGGAAAATCAAATTGGGAGCCTCTGACTTATGGAAAGGGCCCAGGGTCCGTTCTGTGGGAAAACACATCCTACACCACAGGAAAGGCCAGGGAGGCAGCCAGGTACAGATTATTCCTTATGCAGAGATTTCATTGCTGGGAGTACTGAAATAAATTTTCTGAGTACTTGTTTCCTTCTTGCTTTAAGCTCCTCAGCTAACCCCGGTAGCCACGCAGGTATGCACAGAGCTTCCAACGGGAGAAGGAAACGACAGGTCACACTGAAAGGTTTTGTTTTGAGTCTCAGATTTTGTTGATTCTAAGATGGGGGAAACAGCACAGCAGTCAGGGTGTTTTTATTGCATGACACACTGAGACAGGACAGGGAAAGAGAACACAGGTCCTAATTTTACAGAAACATTGCTGCAGAGTGCTAAATGGTAAACAAATGCTGCATAATATAGACACTCAAGATAATATAGGCAAGGCCTTTCTTGCACTGGCTTGTTACTTAGCATTCAATAACTCACTGTCAAATGAAAAATACAATTACTGAGATCCCACTGCAGAACAAAAGTGTAGTTCAACTTTCTGGCAAAGCTTGAAGTTCAATTACCCTGTAGCAAATCAATCAAATGTGTGTGCAGCAAGCAATGAAATAGTATAGATGTCACCTTACTACTTTCAGCTGAACATGGGTTTTTCTTCTTTTTAAAAATCAGCAAGTAGCACTAGGAAATATTTACAAAGTTCGCATTATGCAGAAGATAAAAAGGAATCTATCAGTGTGATTGAGAGCTGCAGAGAACAGTGTTCAGGGCATACGAAACAATAAATAATGAACATTCATCACTAGTAACCTGGCACGATGATTTGATTTTTATAGACACCAAGAATCATGATACCAGTTTAACATTATATCCGCCACGTTTCAACAGCTAGAAGCCAGGCATGCAGAGGCAATCATGCATTGAATCATGTGCAAACACGTTACCCATTGCTGATGGATGTACAGTCAGGACACTGAACGTGTATGTGCACAGCGAATGCCACTTAACACAACAGAGAGCGTTCTGTTTGGATGGCGTTGGTCTAAGCTACGCCAATAAAAGTTTACCAAGGGGAGCAAGGTGCTACGCCATGCACATGGTGGCTTGGAAAGTCACACACACTTTGTTGCTTCAAGTGACTCTTTTTGCACTTTTGTTATGACCAGTACAAAACTGCACTCGTGTTCATGAAACTCTAAGATACGTACCTCCTGTCAGGCTTCACTAACGTCTCCAACAGACTCCAGTCATTCGATAAGCTAGTGAAAAATACCAGGGACATATTATCCTATTTACCAGCAGCTGAGCGAGAAAGGTTGTCTTGACTGGAATGGAGATCTTTAGTTTCCAGCAGGGATCATTAAGCAAGGTTGGGTTTTGGGTTTTTTTTGTTCGCTATTAAGACATCATTCCCAGCGCTGATGCAAAATTTTGCAATCACTTTCTTTCAAATGGCTGAAGCCAACTTAATTTCAAAGTCCTCTAACTTAAAACATTTTTTTGCTACAGTGTAGTGTTTCAATTTGTTGTAATAGAGAATAATTTCTGCTTTCCTCCTCTGCCTGTGACTGTTAATTTAGCTATGGCTAAAATAAGTGCTTTNTTTTTTTTTTTTTTTTTTTTTTAAATGGAAAATAAACAAATTCACAAATCTGATTAAAATTGAGCCTGAATTTTGAAAGAATATCAAGTCTACCTGCAAACAAAATTATATTTATATTTTAAGGTATCAAAACAATTGATTCACTGAAACTGATTAAGTACATACAACAATGGAAATGAAAAGACCACCACTTAAATACACAAAGTTAATTCTCACTGTAGTTGTGTAGAATTGATATTTTGAAACATTAGAGGCATCTTAAAAAATTTTATTTAGCACATCCAAAAACAAATGTTACAAAAAATTTTCTATAAACATAGGCAAAAATGTTTAAATAGGATAATTCAATGTAAACCAAACCCCTTTGAAATACACAATACTGTAATCAGAGGTTATTTACATCCAGTGAAGACAGAACAACCTTCACTAAGGCTAAATATCATCTAAGCAAATAATTAATTTCCATAATTTCTTAAAACAGCAACACTTATATTTAAGTTAGTTTTAGTAGATAAATCATCTCAGTCCTAATACAAGATGAAATGAAAATTTTATTTTTTCCATCAGATTAGAAAAGCCAGCCAGAAGACTAAGCTATTTTCCCACATTTCACAACCCAGAACAAAATAACTTGTAATTTGACATTATTCCAACATGGAGAAAGCTCTTCATGTCGTAGAAAAAATACATTTGGATAACCATCCCACGCAAGTTTTGTTAATTATGAAATTTATACATCAAGACATAAGTTTATAGTCCACAATGGCTTTCATGCTCATGTACATGGAAAAGGCATAGCCCAGTAAATTCAACTCATAGATCATTTTAAATATTTGGTTGTGGCTTTTTTGGAAAGACAAGCATCTTTTTTTGCATTGCACATAAAAGTATCTACAGGATACAGAAACATAATCAACTTAGGAGCCAGAAACATAAAGCTGTTAAAAGTGGTAGTGGAATACAGAGTAATAAAAAGAAAGGAAGAAAAAAGCCAACTCATGTCTCAACTAGATTGCCCGTGTTCAAGGGGTGATGACAGCTGCTGGATGACCTAATGTGAAATGGGTGATCTCCATGCATTTCCCACAGGAAAGTCTTATATCCAAAGAAAAAAAATAACTGCTAAAACTACTAGCTGTGCTGGCAGGCGCAGGAGATGCCAATATGGCACTGACATTGAAATACCAGCTCTTTTTGAGGTGGTTTCTGTACGTTGAGATGAGGCACTTTGTTTTGGTAATGTCTGCCTAAAGCAGTGTATTAACTGTTGCTCAGTATAAAAGGAGCTTTAACTTCTACAAGTGGCAATTCTGGACACACAAGAGCTAAAAACACTTCAAAAGAAAAGGTCAGACAGTCCAGAAACAAGACCCAAGCAATTCTTACTACAAGTGTCCAAAACTTATTGTACTTATCTGCCCAATATCTATTATATATTAAATATAAATAAGAGTCATCTTTTTGACAACAGTTTGACCTGGAGTTCATCTATTAACTCTAATAGAACTTGCCTTAGCAACTGAAGATCCCCAGTGGACAACTTAGGCAACCTACTCTTTGTCAAAAATGAGAACATAAAATTAATCATTTGTCAATACATTATATCAATTTCTTACAGAAGTGTGCATATACACACCCATCTTTGACCATACATTTCTTTTCAGCAGCTTTCTGTAAAATTCCTTAGGGAAAAGACAGGTCATGTCCCCATGAGACAGCAGACACCAGCACATATCTCGGACATTAACAGCAAGGATGGCACTGGCATTTCATCTGGGGTCTTTGGAACAAGATGCAGTTTGGGTTTCTGTTGTAAGAAAGCCAGCATAACACAGTAGTCCTTCAGGGCTAAATACATTTCAATCAGTGCTAAGTGATTAGAAGAACATAGAACAATACTAAAGCTAATGCCATGCTACCCAGGTGTGGGAAGAAAGAAAACTGAAATGAATATTCAGAAGCTAAATCAAGCAATGAACTTTTAAATCAAGCTGGGAAAAAAGAAATTGCCACACTACAGCTTGTACCACCTTAACTATCATCAGTGTCTAAACCAAGTGGTTGAAATTCTGTACAAGCCTCTATTCTAACTTGCATCAAGTCTGTCAGAAACCCACATCTCTTCAGCCTCTAAAAGTCACTCCGGACTAATGCTTGGGGCTATGCCTGCGTTGTGTTCTTAGAAATACAACACAGTGGGTCCTCATGGCTTTGCCCTCCATCAGGTGGGCTCCACAGCTCACACCTGGAGTGAGCAGAGCCAGGTTGGCCATACAATTTCTGGAGCCAGCCTGGACCAACATGCTTCCCAGCACCTCTTACTCTGATGAGCACCTGTAACCCAAGAGCTGTGAAAAAAAAGCTTTGTGTACACTGAGAACAGAGTGCACTTCAAGAATTCATGACATGGATAAAAGCACTACACTGTTCTTAGAAACAATGAAAAATGTAAGTAGTTTTATTTCATTATAACATACTGTTAACTTCTGCAACAGAAGCACCTTGGTGGGATGGATAAGTAATAAATGTATTTGTTGTTGAAAGAAGGTATCTATATTCTCTGCAAAGTATTTCCATAGCCACCAATACAAGGTGCCCACACAGTAAAGGTAAGTATGCAAGAGGCAAGAGTATCAGGATTTGAGGAAGGGGGTTTATTTTGTAGTTTTGGGGGAAAAAAAAGTCACACACACCAAATGTTTTCCCTTTTTTTCCCTTTTAAGAAGGAAATTAATACCTTTGGGTCTATGTGTTTATGGATAATATCCTGGTCCCTGTGAAGACTATGGTAGGAAGACTATGATCAGGAATTTATCCACTCTTGAGTATTACAGTATTTCATTATTTACCATTGCATGAACTTTCAAGTTCTAAAGTTAACATATGCACACTTCTCACCTCTAGAATACACACGTACAAACAGATAGGTAAAACAGAGAGGAAAGGCAGAACACAGACAAAAAAGTACACTGTTAAACCCACTAATTAGTATCTTGAATTGTTAGCTTCTAAACATTTACAGAATTTTGAGTTCTAATAGCAAAAGCTTTAGAATACACCTCTTCTGCTAGGACCCTGAAATTATTGCTATTACGCCAGCATACTCTTAAACGAGATGCTGGTTTGAACACAAAGGCATACCGCTTTCAGCCTTCCAAGGGCCCAGGATAGGGTGCAGCATGTAACAAAAATCCAAGTGAGAAAAAACCCCAACCAGACAAGAGGTGATACTGCAAAATCAGTCCCCTTTAGTGTAAATAACTATCTAAAATGTTGCTTAAGGATTCCCTACTTCAGGCAATTCTGGCAGTCTGCAGTAAGAAAGGGGAGGGGGATTCCACAAATCTTGTGGGGAATGTGGACAACGTTCTGAATAAAACAATTGACATCCCTCAAAGCAGAGGGACTTTTGAGAAATATGACAGAGTACCATGTTTGTACCTGCACTCACTCTCAATACAGATTCCTTAAGACCTGCCATAAGGGAAAAAATCCCAATCCCAAAGAACAAGTGAATCTAAAACAAAAGTGAAGTTCATCATACAAGTCCATTAAATTACAGAAATGCATAATAAGCCACGATAAAGTGCTACAAAATGATTAGTAATTTTTAAAAAGTCCATAGCATTCTTCTTGCTTTACTTAGTACCGGTGACAACAGGAGATAGTGCAATGGCACTGGCTGAACTGGAATTCACAATGTCTTCGTATTGCGGGGGTGGATCTAAATGTTGTTCAGTTTCACTGCTTCTCATACTGATTTCACCAGTGGCTTCCTCATATGAAGGAGGAGGATCACAGTTTGAGAGCCTTGTGGATATTGAATCTGACCGTCCATCCATATAGCTCAGACCTCCTGGAGAAAGCCCACTGACTTCATACATTTCCTCCTGTGGGGAATGAACAATGCTGAGAGGCGGCGGAAGAGGACCTCTGCCATCAGCCACAGCACCATCACCCATCGCTTCGTGGGCTCCCCTATGCACGTACACCGACTGTCTACGCATTTTCTTTTTAAACAGGCATCTCCATATGACAAAAATGACAATGAGGATAACAAAAAGGCCAATGATTAATGGAAATGCAAGGTAAAATGAATACCAGGTATGTCCTGTGTTACTTTCTCCCTGAAGTCCATTTTTGTAGACTTTCCAGAACTCCTTCTAGAAGAGCAAGACAGGATAAGTCAGAAACTATAAGACAGTTAAAAAAAATAATCACTGTAAGCAAGCTGGTTTAAATGAATGAGAAAAAAAAGGCATTTCAAATACTGATGATTAAAATAAGAACTGGTATGGATAAGCACACACAATAAACTTTCAAATTTTCTTCTGATGTAATTAGTGATACAAAAGGGGTTTTGTTTTTTAAAATCAGCTCCTCACTGCTTTTAAGATTCCTGTGTCTGCACTTAATATTTACAAACATGTGGCAGAGACAGGACCAGGTAAAAAACAGTAATAATAATAATAAAAATAAATAAATCTTATCAGCATGCACATCAGCCCTCTGGTGGATCAAAATTTTTCAGCACCACTCAAGGTTAAAGTTAGTGTTTTGTTCATTTGTTTTAAAATTGTAATAATATACTAATACAACTTGACAGGGAAATACTGTTTCGGAATAACAGACCATTTTGGCAAAGCACAACTACGTTGTACTGTCATCTCGTAATTTAGACTTCCCCCACCCTCTGGCTCATAAAGCAATCATTGTCAGCTTATTTTGAGTTGATTCATACCCTCTTTTTATAGTTAAAAATAGCTCCAGTACTATGAGAATATTACACAGCTTATTATATTCTAGAAATTTTGACAGCGCAGCTACAGATAAATGGAACAAAGTGAAAAGTGAAAATATGAACAAGTGAAAACAAAGATGAAGGGGGATACCAGTACTTGAAATTACTCTTTGCTATATTAATATGCACAAGAGCACAAAGATCATGTCACCATCCACTTTTCTCTGCAGTGAATGCTATGAAAAAAACAGTACAAAGAAAAGCATACCAAAGAAAAGCATACCCTGCCTCAAAAAAGTAGTCATCCTCACCTGTAACATAAGATCTCTCCTACTAAGAAGCACTTCCACTGTACTGTGTTTTATAGTCATGTATAATTTAAGAATAATTATACCCCCCCAACAAATCCATACCAGAAACTCTGAACTCTTTAGTTTTCTTTAAAAATGCAGAGACCCGACCTATTCATACTCATGCCAGCATTTATTTTAAATGATAGCGCACAACTCACATGCAAGTATTTATAAAATAATCACCAGGAAAAATTGATATTGTCATTGCTCAGTTACTAGTAAATGAGATACTCAGGCTGCAGACTGACTGACTGTGCACAGACAAATCAGATCCCTCAATTTTTTTAGTTCAGGACTGCTGCCACATGATCAGCATTAAACAGATAATGCCACCAAACTGATCTCAGAGGAAGCTTGAGTCCAGAAGCAGCATGGCCCCTCTAGTGTGGAAGCTAAGTTTGCCCTGTGCAAAGCTAAGACCAGGACACCATGGGCAAAACACATGCTCGCAATGCTTCTGGATCAGAAATTACTAAGGTTAAGAGCAATGCCATGTGCATGAAACAACTGGCTATCCTGTAGGTTTTCTTTTTTAAAAAATAAATTCAGTTGTTCTTAGCCCGATCCTCAGTACAAGTTTCCCCCCCGCAAAAAAAAGGAAGGAAAAAAAAAAAAAAGAAAAAAAGTCTTAATTCCTACAGCAACCCAGGATCAGGCATTTTTCCTAAATTCCAAGGCTTGCCATCACAAGCAGGTCATCACAGTGCCACTCTTTGATGTGATCCCAGGTCCACATCATCTAAGCTAAGTCAGGTAGCACTGACTTCAAACAAAGTAAGCAAGTCTTGGAAGATGGACTAACCTCTCTAAATACTTCTCTGCAAGGGCCTTCCTTGATGCATTGTTCCACAGTGAACTCCAGATCAACTGTGTTGATTTCAGAAAAACATATTTGAGGGGGGAAACTAACATTAAAAAAATGGCATTAGCTGCACAGCTGTGGACTTTTGGGATCTCTGCATGATAAAAGGCAACAAACCCAAAAACCAACAAAGCCAAAAACCTCACCTCTCCCTACCAGATCACCAGGCAATTAAGAAGATCAGATGGAAAGGTAATATGTAACAGGTTTGAATCCAAGTAACTAGATTCTTTACTGAAATAAATATATTGCCAACTAAAAAAGCTGGTAAGGATTCATTAGAATTATTAAATGCTACTGTCTGTACTGGAACCAAACTTCCCAATTCACTGCTCTGCAGCCTCAACAGCAGCAAAGGAGTAAAATGGTGCAGCATTTGTTTTTGAGGCCAAAGTTGCAAAGACTTACTGGAAGTCATCAAATATACTGTGTAAGGATGTGTCATTTTAAAAAGACTCTGTGGAAGAGAAAGGTAGTTTTGATGAAAAAGAAGAAATCACACTGTTCCCCTAGTAATATATTTTGTGTTGCAGACTGCTGAAGAAATGCACCTTCTTCAATATAAGGGCAGTAAGTTGTGACGGGTATTTTAGTACTGTTTCCGTGTTACTCCTAGCTCAGCTCTATCTGCTGGAGAAAACGTCTCTGTACCTTCTTCAGAAAGCTGAAATACCAGCATGTCTCCTTGTCACTCCGCAGCATGGCAAAGCAGCAGAAAAGCTGTTTTCCCAGAGTGGCAGGCAATTAGTTCAGAATAGGGCATTTGGCTGTGGGGGATGTTCAAGTTGATGGTGTGACCAGACAGGTGCATAAAGAGCTTAAGGTAAGAGTTTAAACTGCCTTAAAGATGAAAGTAGTTTAATGTCCACTTTCATTTACATGCAAGGCAAAGGGAATTAATTCCAAGACAGTTTAGACACACACACCCTTGTCAAAAACTACAGTGCTTCAGGTCTAAGGTTATCTTACAGAGACAGAACAATAAAGTTCTGCACACAGGTGAAAAAAATCCTGAGAAAGAAACACTTGTTTAGTCATTTAAAAAAATAATCTTTCTTTGGAAAAAAAACCCAACCCCACAAAAACCCACCAACCAAAAACTTACTAGTACTAGACCTCAGGTTTCCAGCTTGTATTTTTTCCAAGCCAAACCTCAAAGAGAAGCACAAAGACTGTTAGTTGCAGACTGACGGAATTGACAGGAACTGCAGGAAACCAATACTTCAGGTTCAAGTTGTGCAGCTGCCAAGCAGCTCCCCCTCTGCTCTGTCATCCCACAGCTACGCTGCACTGTAAAGTGAAGGCACAGGAGGAGGACAAGCCACCTGGTCAAAGTCAAATCATGCCCAACAAAACCACAGAGAACTTGGATGAATTTGCACAGTGTGAGGATTTGTACAAACTGCTATGAAAAAAACCAAGAGGCGGAAAATATTGAAAACCTAGGAAGTAGCTGTAGAACTCACAGAGAAAGTTAAAGAGTAATTCAAAAGTTGGAAAACTAACAGCACAAACATCCCTTCCACAGCTGCTGGTCTGTTAAACCAACAAAAGGGACTTTCTTTCTAGTTGACAAAATTACTGACTCGTGATTTATGAAAAGGACGCTCCAGTAATAATTTGTCCTTGAGTGCTGTACAGCTGGGAATACCAGTCGTATATGCCTTAAAAGGCCGAAAAACTAAGTTAAGCAAGCCACAGAATCAAATAATTGCAATGGGAAAGACTTAGAAAACATCTAATGTATATTCCCTCTAGGAACTACTTTTCTGGATGTCCCTTACTACTTTGACAAATCCAGTTTGAAATAATCAAAGGGAATTCTCAAGGGCGTCCCACACAAAGACAGTTTTGGTCAATTTGCCAGAATTTTGTTTCCCTTTTATTTCTAATACTTCTCAGAACAGTCAGCATCAGTCAACTGGATCTGAACACTGAATCAAATAAGGGATCCACATGAAAGTTAAGAGACTCGCACCCTGCTGAGAATTTCAGCTGGGGCCTTTATTACATTTGGCAGCTTTGTCAGCCTCAAATAATTCTTGGTCAATTGTCTGACTTGTTTTAAAGGTGGACTACTAATATGCCAGACAGAAAACTGCTTGATATACAGTAGGCAGAGGATGCAAACAAAGCAATAATGGGAAGTGAGTGTACCTACTAAACTATTTTCTTCTGGTATGCCCTCAATTTCAGTTGGCAGGAAAAGATTCACCTGTTCTCTTTTGGGTATTTATCCAGCATCCATAATTAGAAACAGACTGATGCTAGAAGTCTTACTTGATCACATCATTTTAGATCTGGTACTGACAAGTTTTGAGTTGCTTGCTAAGCTTTTTAGTGTTTTTTTTTGTTTGCTTGTTTTGCTATAATAGAGCTATATAGAGAACCTTGCAACCTGTGACTTCTACCTTTTAAAATCTTCATGCAGTATAATTTAAAAAAATGAATTAATGGAAGTAAAATTAATATCAGTGCTTCAATCACACCCAGATACTTTGCACAGTAACCTTTAAACAAATCTTTGTGTCTCCCAACAACCTTTGACAACTGACCAGTGACTACATACCGTGCTGCCTGCAGGCTACAGGTACTACAAATAAACAGCTTTACTAGATCAGACCTAGGGTTCACCTAATGTTACCTTCTCTCTGACAACAATCATTAAGAGACTGTGGAAAGAAGAGTTCAAACACGAGCAGGCAGTGATACTCTCCCAGCTTCCACATATTTATACTTCAAGACTTCCATTAGCCAAAGCTGACCCCTTTTATTCAATGGTTCCAGATTGATTTATCTTCCATTCATTTATAGTTGTTCTCTGAACCTATACAAGCTTTTAGGATCTGAGACATCCTGTGGCAAGGCAGTCCACAGCTCTATTATCTGTGGTGAGAAGAGGTAATTCTATTTGCTTTGAATCTGCACCTTCTAGTTTCCTTTGAGGCCCTCTTAGCTCCCCTGTCTGTCAGAAGGATGGCAAGTGACTGACCTCAGTTCAGTGTTCATGCTCCTCACAGACATAATCATATATTTCCTGATTTAACTCTTTTCCAATCTATTGTTACAGAAGTCTTTTCATATCTTTTGTCAATTGCCACACTTAGCTAGTCCTCTGGTCTTTCCTCAGCTACTATAGGGAGATCAGATCTGTACACGACACATTCAAGATGCGGGTGTGCAATGACATAATTATGTTCTCCACTTTGATCCCTATTCCTTTCTTCAGATTCTTAGCACTCAGGTTTTTGTTTTGTTTTGGTTTTGTTTGACTGCTGAGCATTAAGTTCAAGTCTTCATAGATTCAAATTCAGATCTTGTTCCCAAGTTCACTTCAGAGCCCATCATATATATAATGAATGTTCCCTTTTCCCCCCACATGCATTACATTTGTCAACACTGAATTTCATATTCTATTTTATCCACAAAGTCCCACAAATTCTTCCTTGTTGGCTCTAGCCTTACTAACATAATACTATTATCTTTATAATTAACTTTATAATTTTAAATAGTAATTCTGAACCTATGAAAATCTCCAAGACCACACCATATTAAAGGCATTCAATATTTCCATGACAGCTATGCATGTACACTTAACACACACAATGCTAACTTCCAAGAAAAACTCATGCATCAAAAATAACTCGAGGGGACTGCTTGGTATTATTTTAATATTACAAATCTGGGTGTTGCACACCTCCCTGGAAGACTGCAGAAAAACAAAGAACCAAGTGGACAAGATGAAAAACACAAAGAGGGAGATTACACAAAACAAAGTCGCCAGGAGATAAATAAGCTACAGACCCCATTCAAATTCAGTCTATTTATACTATGATATCATTGCATCTTTGTTTACTCTGAACATACTGTATCATGATCCTAGTCTACTGCATCCATTTCCTTCCCCTGGGACACAGAAGTTAAGTCTTACTAAGTGGCTGTAAGGATGGATACAGCTGGGGAACAATGGACTAAATAAAGCCTAAGTAAATGAGGCTGGTCAGGCACGACTGCACATTAGCAGAGCCTGACCCATTAGCAAGCTACCGACAACAGAATAAAGCAGCTAGGCAAAAAGGACAGAGTGGCAGAAATGGATAAAAGACCAGGACCTTATTGGAAGCTCCTTCTCCACTATGACACAAAGGTTGTGGCAAGAGCAGAAATGTAACTATTTCTATTTTACTGTTTCCCAAATACCTCTGCAAGGGAAATGCTCTCTACCAAAACACAAAATGTTCCTAAACGGGCAAAAGAAGCTGAAGTGAAAGGCAACATGTTTTGGCTATGCTTTCTCTAGTGACTTGAGCTTCTTGTGCTACTTAAACAAAAGTGATATTGTGTTAGAATTTTACACAAGTTGTGTCATTGTACACACTATTCTTAATTACACATTGAGCTATCAGTAGGAATGGCCACACCAAGCCAAGTTTGGGAGGTAAAAAGCATGTGTGTGCATGCATTTTAAAGCTTCAGAAAGCAGCTTCGAAGAGACATCACATGTTCTACTACTTCATTTTAATAAATCAGAAAGTTCCCATTCCAGCCTCATCCATCTCCCCAGGTATGACCTCCAACTAAAAAGATGCCAAAAACTTAAAACGTTCAGCATGCTTTTACACATTGCTATTTTTTGATCTGGAGCTCAGCCACTGAAGGGTGGAATGCATCGCATCACCTGTGTAAATTCTGGAAGAAACCTGCAATGCCCCCCATGCCACTTCACCCATTAACCCATTGGCCTTGCAAGTACAATTTCCCTGTGCAAAAACACACAAGGGATAGAAGGTATTTTGAACATAGGTTTTCTGAGTCACATTTTCTAGCACTTTTCACTTTAGATTTAACCTCAAATTCAGCCCTATTTTCATCAATGTCTGTCTTAACTAAAAAAAAAATTTCTTAATTGTATTGCATTAAATAGATCAGATGCCACCAACAAAAATCTGTGTGCTGTTTTTACTTGTTGGGAAGCAATATAAGATATGTTGGGTATGATGTGCAGCTATTGCTTGCGGAGCCATTAGCCCACAAGCTTCTTTTAATTAGAGAAGCCAGCAGACTTATGCAACAACTCTGTGTGGGCCATATCTGCTTCATTCCCATCAAGTTAATGTATCACTGCCCTTACATAACACATGGTAGCACTGAAATTATTGTTCTTTCCATGTTTTAGATCACTGTTGCTTAACAATACTCTCTGGGGGCTTGCAGATTTTAGCTTGAAGAAGGCCACTAGTCTTTCCTTATTTTTAGATTATTAATAGTCTGGGCACTGAACACTTTGGCCAGCTACACCAGCACCTGGGATTCAAAGTTGTATTTTAAATGGAAAGCTTTTAGAGTTGGTCATTCATTTTATGCGACCATATTCAATAAACAAGTTATTCCAGAAGGAGTGAGGTAAGTGAAGACTTGCACCCTTTGCTTCTATATATTCCCCATAACAGTCCCAATCCCATAATTTCTTCTAAGACAAACACATTTATGATATCCAGGTCAGACTGGTGTGTGATGACAGGAGAAGCAGTACATAGGCTATTTGGGTAAATAGTGCTGCCAAACAGATGACAGTTTTGCCCACCTTTTCGCAAGTGGGGGTATTAATTAATGTTCCTTTTCTTCCCAGTTGCCAGTTTTCATAATACTTATGAGCATAATTATCTTTGAGACTTCCACCCCCTTCAAATTCAGTTTAATTGGGACGAAGGATTCAAAAGTTATTGCTGTGCAGTCTATCCATCTCCACTATACA